>NQII01000175.1:853699-882188 GCA_002778355.1 Clitarchus hookeri | reverse complement strand
CCCCCGGTCCAATCATTAATGTTTGTCAGAAACTGGAAAATTTGGTGTGTCAAGTATGTTCTCTAGTATTTGCAATTTTATCATAAATATCACAAGTAGTTGTAAATTATGTTTTCTTATTTTTGGTGAATAAAAAATTTTACTAACTGAAAAAAAAAAAAACCCTACGATCGAAATTAATGGATTTTGTTATACTGAAAAGTTGTACTAAAGAGTGACATCCTTTACTGTAATACTTTTTGAATAGTCCTGCTGTAAGAAAACGTCGCCAGCCCAGCTATTTTAGAAGAAATCTAACAAACAGTTACCTTCCGCCAGATTAAGAGAAATGACAGTGTTTTGCCAAATCTGACAGAATAAAGGAGCGCGCTTGCTAATGGCAACAGATTCCCAGCCTGGAGATATGAGATAAGACAAACGAAGTGGTCGTTGTAAGCACGTAAGCCCTGGCGCCGTGTAGCTGGGATAAAACACTGCGAATTCCTGATAATTACAGCCCATCCCTCCTCCGCCTACTTCTCATCCACGTGTAATGGAAGATTCAGAGTTTGAAACTCTATGGGGGGAGCTCGAAGGGTGTGGCCTGACGAAAACGCATATTCATCAAAATACTGCCACACAAATTACTTACTGTATACGTAATAGTTTAACCGTTTTCACATTAATCTGTACTTTAAAAAAATAACTCGTTTTATCTGTTCCGGCGTCCGGATTTTTATAAAATTTTCACTGTAGGGTATTTCTAAAATCAACATAAATACTGAGGTTTATATCATCAGGCTGTATCAAAAGGGAGCCGAATAGCTGAAACAAGAAAATTGTTTTTCTTTTAGATTTTTTTTTGTCCAGGATGGATTTTTGTGCGAATGTCATTGTTGGATTATCTTAAAGCAGTAAAAATATTTTTTACATGCAGTCATAATAATTNTTCTCATCCACGTGTAATGGAAGATTCATAGTTTGAAACTCTATGGGGGGAGCTCGAAGGGTGTGGCCTGACGAAAACGCATATTCATCACAATACTCTCACACAAATTACTTACTGTATACGTAATAGTTTAACCGTTTTCACATTAATCTTTATTTTAAAAAAATACATCGTTTTGTCTGTTCCGGCATCCGGATTTTTATGAAATTTTCACTTTAGGGTATGTCTTAAATCAACATAAATACTGAGGTTTATATCACCAGGCTGTATCAAAAGGGAGCTGAATACCTGAAACAAGAAAATTGTTTTTCTTTTAGATTTTTTTTTTGTCCTAGGATGGATTTTTGTGCGAATGTCATTGTTGGATTATCTTAAAGCAGTAAAAATATTTTTTACATACAGTCATAATAATTATTATGATTTCCTTACTTAACTAGGGTGTGGGGTGGTTACCAAAATATACTTTCTAAAGCACCATGAACAGAAATACGGTTTAATTTAAATTTAAATAAACTCAAATTAAATTTTTATTTTTTAACAACATTTGAATGTCCAAGTAAGTTCTAGCAAACATATGTTACGTTGTTACAAAATAAAGGCATTCTTCGGAAACCGCTTTCTTTCAGTCTTTTAATGAAGGGTGAAGCAGGTATAGTCTATTCGCGGTTTCTACGCACTTTTTGAATCAAACCTTTCAAAAATCACCCCACGAAAGACGTGTTTGGTTGTCTCCTAAATATGTCACATATTACAGGTGTTTTATACTTCCGTTTTCAAAAANACAGAAATACGGTGTAATTGAAATTTAAAATAAACTCTAATTAAATGTTTATTTTTTAAGAACATTTGAATGTCCAAGTAAGTTCTAGTAAACATATGTTACGTTGTTACAAAATAAAGGCATTCTTCGGAAACAGCTTTCCTTCAGTCTTTTAATGAAGGGTGAAGCAGGAATAGTCTATTCGCGGTTTCTACGCACTTTTTGAATCAAACCTTTCAAAAATCACCACACGAAAGACGTGTTTGGTTGTCTCCTAAATATGTCACGTATTACATGTGTTTTATACTTCAGTTTTCAAAAAAGTACGTTATTTTTGGTTATACTGAACTTATACTTATATTCCATCTACAAATTATATTTAATTTATAATACATATGAATAGAAACAGGGGAAAAATATATGTGTTGGTAATATCTAGTAATAAATAGTTATTGTGCATAATATTATTAGTTTGAGTGCGCACGAATGCAGTGCACTGCACCTTTGGTGTAATTTTCTATACTTGGTTCAGCTTAGATAGCATGAGGCACAGGGATATCGTGCAAGTATAACTTTACCAGGGCTTTAGAAAAGTGTGAAGTAACCGTGAATGGCCTATAGTGAGNGTGCAAGTATAACTTTACCAGGGCTTTAGAAAAGTGTGAAGTAACCGTGAATGGCCTATAGTGAGTGTGTGTGTGTCGGGCTGCGGACTTGACACTCGGGAGGCTGGGAGGTCACAGAGACTACCAGCCAGGGCGGCGCGGTCCCCTGCAGCGAGCCGCAGATCCTATCACCCGCCCTCACTACGGCTGTCCTTCCTCCCCTCTGGTTCCGCAGTATCATGCCTCGACCGCCTCTGAGGAGGGGAAGAGCTTCTTAAAGACTCGCTCGCTCACACGGAGCTAAGGTTACTTACACTACAGCTTGGGAAGGTCCATATTATAAGTTTTGGAGAAGGGAACATTTTCGCCTCTATATATGTGCTAGTGTCGGCAAGGAACTTGATTTCCTCTATTTTCTACATTAAAAAACAGGATAATTGCAATAATCGTAAATCAAATATAAAATAACTTCGTAACTTAGGAAAATCTTGCTCTTTTATTAGCCTACTTTCCGAAGGAAATAAAGGTTTATGAAATCACTTTCCGCGGTTTGAGTATGGCTGTGTGTCTGTCGTGTGCGTGTGTGTCCAACCCCATTCAATTTTTGAACGCGTCAATCTANAGGAGGGGAAGAGCTGTAAAACTGTTTCTTAACACTGACTTCTTCTTAAAGACTCGCTCGCTCACACGGAGCTAAGGTTACTTACACTACATGTTGGAAAGGTCCCTATTAAAAGTTTTGGAGAAGGGAACATTTTCGCCTCTATATATGTGCCAGTGTCGGCAAGGAACTTGATTTCCTCTATTTTCTACATTAAAAAACAGGATAATTGCAATAATCGTAAATCAAATATAAAATAACTTCGTAACTTAGGAAAATCTTGCTCTTTTATTAGCCTACTTTCCGAAGGAAATAAAGGCTTATGAAATCACTTTCCTCGGTTTGAGTATGGCTGTGTGTCTGTCGTGTGCGTGTGTGTCCAACCCCATTCAATTTTTGAACGCGTCAATCTANTCGGTTTGAGTATGGCTGTGTGTCTGTCGTGTGCGTGTGTGTCCAACCCCATTCAATTTTTGAACGCGTCAATCTAATTTCACCAAACTCGGAACATACATATATATAACGTAGTAAGGAAATCTGACTTTTATAGTTTTAGACCACGCAGGGCTATTACTTTCCAAATGGTGGCCATTTTTATATTTAGGGTGAGATGTCATATCTCGGGAACCATTCAAGCGAGTTGAACCAAACTTTGCATGCTGGCAGAGCATCATGTAAGCATTACATTTTGAAATGGATATTGCTGTTAGCCAGCTATTTTGGAAGATAACGCCAAATGAAAAAAATGGTGTTTTACATTATATCTCGAAAATTATCAATGCAATTCTCATCCAATTTGGCGTGTAAGTATTATTACTATGACAGATCAGATAAACTTAAATAATTTAAATTGATAAGCAGCTTATTTTCATAATGGCAGCCATATTAATATTTTAGGTTTGTTTGGTATTTCTATTTTACCATTTAACCGATTTCGAGCAAATTTTGTACGCTGAAAGTATCTATTACAAAAATCGTATGTATTTTGTCAGCCATTTTGTAAGATAGCACCACACGAAAAAAAAGTTTCTTTGTCATATCTCGGTAAACAATTAACCGATTTCTACCAAATTGCGCAAACAAGTAGAACCGCGGCAGATGATGTTAAATAATATGTTGCAGGTGAGTCAGACACTTGTTTTCAAAATGGCAGCTCTATAGTCAACTTAGCTTAGAATGTTATTTCGTCGAAGCCATGTAATNGTCAGACACTTGTTTTCAAAATGGCAGCTCTATAGTCAACTTAGCTTAGAATGTTATTTCGTCGAAGCCATGTAATTGATTCCAACTTAACTTGGTAAGCTGGCAGTATCAATTACAACCATCAAATTAGTCTATACATAGCCATGTTAATCTGCCATTTTGTAAGTTAGCCCCACAATAAAATTTAAGTTTTTATGTCATATCTCAGGAAACAATCAACCCATTCTTACCAAATTTGGTGAAGAAGAAGTATGACAGACACGTATTTTCAGAATGGCGGCTATAAAGTAATTTTTNGTCAGACACTTGTTTTCAAAATGGCAGCTCTATAGTCAACTTAGCTTAGAATGTTATTTCGTCGAAGCCATGTAATCGATTCCAACTTAACTTGGTAAGCTGGCAGTATCAATTACAACCATCAAATTAGTCTATACATAGCCATGTTAATCTGCCATTTTGTAAGTTAGCCCCACAATAAAATTTAAGTTTTTATGTCATATCTCAGGAAACAATCAGCACATTCTTACCAAATTTGGTGAAGAAGAAGTATGACAGACACGTATTTTCAGAATGGCGGCTATAAAGTAATTTTTGCATAGTGAACTATATCTACGAATCTATGTAATCGATTTTAGCTTAAGTTTGTATACTGGCAGTATACAATCATCGAATATGCTAATACATAACTTTTTTTCCCCTCTATTTACGAAGATCGTCACATGAAAATTATGGAAGTTTTATGCCATATCTAAGGGACCAATCAACCGATTTTCATCTAATTGTTAGCAAAAGTAGCACTATTGTAGGCCATGTAAACTTACGTGTTTTTTTAAGTGCCTCAATCACTTATTTTCAAAATGACCCTGTTATTATTTTTGTTTAATAAACCTTATAATTTGAAACAGACTGATTAAANCAATCACTTATTTTCAAAATGACCCTGTTATTATTTTTGTTTAATAAACCTTATAATTTGAAACAGACTGATTAAATTAGAAGTTTATGTTAAAATCCTACTTCTGTAATGGAGTTTATTGCGCACCAGCTTATAATACGAGCTTTTCTGGGTTAGATTCCCGGATAAGGCACGTGTATATTTGTAACTGTCTCTCTACTGTTGCATGTGTTTCTGGTCTCATCTGTAATGGCATCACTCTCAACGAGAAGACAAGTACTACCGCCGAACTCAGCTTTCAAGAAATTATTTGCTAATTAATCGCACCCGTGTAGAGGAAAGTAGGCTCATTAGTTATATCAGTAACTTCTTGTTATTCACGTAAGTTAAAATTGCAACTAAAAGTTACGTTGGCGAACACTGCGCAGCTAGCGGCGGACCTATTGTGCACGTTCGAGGCTGCTGAGGCAACGCGGGCCAAGTGCGGTCGCACCGTCGCCACTATGCGCTAGCCACTCGGCTGGAGCGCAGTCGCGGGACTTTGCTAGGGACACGAGCACAGTCCCGCGCTCTGGCGCGCAGTCGCGGGACTTAGTCAGGGAACACGAGCACAGTCCCGCGCTCTGGCGCGCAGTCGCGGGACTTAGTCAGGGAACACGAGCATAGTCCCGCGCTCTACGTCCTCTCACACGAGCACGGCGCCTCGGGTGCTTTACTCGCGTTCCAGGCGCGGCGATACGGGCGATAACAACGCGTGTGCTCCAAATCAAAATGTCAATGCCTCTCAGGCACCACCTACTGTGTCAAGTGCTTCAGGGAATTTTTTAAATCCCATGACACAAAATCCACCGGAAAAAACGGGAATTTGGGATCCTCCCCCCCCCCGCTTTAACCCCGCACCATTTAAAGTCAAGGAGACGCATTCTCGGAGCTCAACAAAAAATAATTTTTCAACCACAGACACTGGGAATGCTTCCCTTTCTAACAGAATAGGTGCGGAACGTAACGCGGAACACCACCGGAACACCAAAATGGCGTCGGCATCGGCCGAAATAAGAACTCCGCCTATCAGCGAAAGAAGCCTTTCGGCAATCTCTCCATCCAAGATACCGGTCAGACAACCCGGAGCAAGCACTGGCGCCATCAGGAAGGCCAACAAACATGTTGAACGTTTGCTACCGACAGACCATTTAGCGATTTCTCAAATTTCGCAATATACGAAAACGTACCCAAGCGCAACACAACGGCTGCGCACACAACCACAAGACAACACGACCAGCTCCCTGGGAGGGTCAAATACCGCGCTACATGGCAACCCAGCTCCAAGGCGACCAAATACGGACATAGAGAAAATGAGCCAAACTTATTCTCAATGCTCCAGTCGCACTAACTACCACATGCCAGAAATGGGAGCGACCCCCCAAACACCCGATTTGGAATTTGCGATTGCCCAAGGCATTCCCCTCCATAACAGATACGATGCTCTGTCAGACATGGACGACAATGAAGTCATGGAGGTGCACTCCAACCTCAGAAAATTTAAATTCTAAGAAACTCCCACTGTCCTCCCCAGAGATGGGACACGTAGAAAAAATCCCGACTCGAGACAGTCTCGACGCCTGGGTCACTGCCAAAGGCAGAAGACGTACTGCACGCCAACCAGCCCCCCAGGGAGCGGCCCCGACTCCAACGGCGTCAGGGAGCGCGCAGGCGACAACTGGAAACACCAGAACAGTAAATAGAACAAACCAACCGGCACCAACTCTGAAATCTACCCACATACCTGGGATCTTCTGCCGCGCGACTTTCACGTCGGCAGAACTTCNCAACCGGCACCAACTCTGAAATCTACCCACATACCTGGGATCTTCTGC
Source organism: Clitarchus hookeri (assembly GCA_002778355.1). Taxonomy (NCBI): domain Eukaryota; kingdom Metazoa; phylum Arthropoda; class Insecta; order Phasmatodea; family Phasmatidae; genus Clitarchus; species Clitarchus hookeri. The sequence continues at coordinate 875,322 of NQII01000175.1, read as the reverse complement.
CGCGCGACTTTCACGTCGGCAGAACTTCGCACCATGCGAAATAACTTTGGACATTTCTCTGTGCGCATGAACGGGCAGCAGACCAATTTCCATCCTGCTGACAAGACGCAGCACAACACCATGATGGAGTTTCTCCAGTCCAAAAACGCGCAACCATTCACCCGACCGTTTCCCGACGAACGGAACACGAACGTGGTGATCCATAACCTGCCAGCAGACATGCCCACAGAGGAACTCCAGGAGGAACTGGAAGCACTTGGCTTCCAAGTTCGTCGTGTACGCCAGCTGGAACGACGAGGGGACAACCCTCTTAAATTTCGGGAATTCCAGGTGACCCTGGAGGGGACACAACAGGCAAATGCCATCCTAAAACTGACACGGCTGGACATCTACAGAATTTCTGTAGATAGATACAGACCACTTGGCCCACAGCAGTGCATACGCTGCCAAGAATACTGTCACAATGCCGTGAACTGCGGCCGTACCACAGCATGTTTTAAATGCTCGGGACAACACTGGTCGAACGAGTGCCCGATTCCGAAGACCACCCCCCGACATGTCCCAACTGCGGGGAGAATCACTTGGGCAGCAGCAAAGACTGCTTAGTACGGCAACAATATGAACAACGCCAATCAACAGCGAAAATACACCAGGCACCTGCACAGCCCAAACGACCAACAGGCTATGTCATTAACCAGGCAGAATTCCGGCCACTCAGAACGCCGAGACACCTGGCAGCACAAACACCGGCTACCACAAATGCCGCAGCAGATGGCGCTTCGGCACCACCACCACAGGAAAATCGCCCCAACCAATCCGGCAATCGCAGCGCACCAGCTGCACGAAATCAGAACTCAGAAGAGGTAACCGCTAGCAACACCAACAGCTCACCCTTTGCCGAACTGAAAGAGGTCTTAGACCTCATAAAAGGCTTTATACCTATCGTTAAACAAACATGTGAGAAGCTGAAAAGGGCAGAAAACTCTATGGACAAGATGGAGATAATCTTCCAGGCCATCTGCTCGGCATTTGATGGGTAGATTGTCCCNGGGCAGAAAACTCTATGGACAAGATGGAGATAATCTTCCAGGCCATCTGCTCGGCATTTGATGGGTAGATTGTCCCGCCAAATAGGCACCTGGAATGCGCGCTCTGTGCGCCACAAAATTGATGAGCTAACTCATCTGCTCGCCGATGAAAATCTTGATGTGCTTCTCATCACAGAGACGTGGCTCAGTGGCTCCATTGTCCTCCAAATCCCCGGATATCGAGTACACAGGAGANTGTGCTTCTCATCACAGAGACGTGGCTCAGTGGCTCCATTGTCCTCCAAATCCCCGGATATCGAGTACACAGGAGAGACCGGCCTGACAGGGACGGTGGCGGGGTGGCAATCCTGATCCGAGAAAACATCAAGCACCAAGCTGTGGGAATTCCAGACATGGACCTTGTAGAAGCAGTGGCAATAACAGTTGCTGGGGGAAACAACCCCATCACCCTAGCATGCCTTTACATCCCGCCAGACAGGCGACTTCCAACTCAGGACCTGGAGGCCATCAGGGCACTAGACACCCTGCTCCTGTGGGGTGGCGACTTCAATGCGACGCACCAAGCCTGGGACTGCCCGACCGCCAACCGACGGGGCCCACAACTANCCTGTGGGGTGGCGACTTCAATGCGACGCACCAAGCCTGGGACTGCCCGACCGCCAACCGACGGGGCCCACAACTACGACGTTATGTGACCACACACCAGCTCATGATCTGTCATCCTGGAGTGCCCACATACTTCCCAGATGCCCGCAATCGCCTCCCACAGGTGCTGGACTTCTTCCTCGCCCCTCCAGGCCTGAATGTCCGCAACGTAAGGGTGCACCACACAGGCACATCGGATCATTTTCCGGTGTCCTGCACGGTTGACTGCCTTCCTCTCGCAGCAGATCGCAAACCGAGATACGACTACTCGCGAGCAGACTGGCGACAGTACAGGGCGATTATAACCGCAGAAATAGACCTGTCAACTCAGTTCAACGATCCACACGAACTCGAGCAAGGGGTAAAGATCCTAACCGACCTCATTAAGACCACTGGAGATCAGACCATCCCGATAAAGCACCAAACAGGAAGTCTCCAACCGCTCCCACCTACCTTGAGGGCTCTTTTCTCCATCAGAAATAGAGTCCGCAGGAAGTGGCAAAGAAGTCGGCACCCCATATATAAAGCCCTGTACCAAGTCCTCCGCCAGGTCTGTAGGCGCAGATTTACTGAGTGGCAACTGCACCTTCAACTGAAGTAGCTGCACACAGTCACGAACAACAATGAGAAAGTGTGGTCCTGCATCAGGTGCCTCAAACGGAAACCAACTGCCATCCCACCACTACAGGCTGGTGGAAATCTTGTCTTCACAAATCAGGAAAAAGCTGATGCCATCGCGCAGCACCTGTACGCCACATTTGCCCCCAGGCGAACTACCACTGACCTCTCAGAGGACTCTGATAGTGACGGGAATGTAGATGACAACTGGGGTTCATCANCCCCAGGCGAACTACCACTGACCTCTCAGAGGACTCTGATAGTGACGGGAATGTAGATGACAACTGGGGTTCATCAATGAACATTGCCCTGCCCGCTCCACCAAGGCAACCTGACACACCCCTTGTCACACCAAGAGAACTACAGAAATCCCTAGCAAAGCTCAAGACCAAAACAGCCTCGGGGGGTGACGAAATCCCCGACGCACTCCTCCGAGAGCTCCCGAAGAAAGCGACAGTATTCTTCACAAGAATAATAAACGCCACGCTCCTGCTAGGGCACTTCCCAGACTCCTGGAAAGAGGCAGTGGTGGTACCTATACCAAAACCTGGGAAACCTCCCCAGCTTGTAGCATCCTACAGGCCGGTCTCACTACTGAGCTGCGTCTCGAAGATCTGTGAGAAGATGATCTTCACACGATTGCTTCGTGTGGTCACCAGACGGGACTTACTTCCTCGCTTCCAGTTCGGGTTCAGACCTAAACATTCAACAACTCACGCCATCGCATAGGCCCGCCCTATTGATTATGACCATCGTTTATTTCTTCTGCTGTAGGCCTCCAAATTGGAGTTTGTTTGTCATTTATATTTCAACTAATGTAGGCCGTCATCTTTACTGGAATTAGAAAAACGTTGTTACTTCTAGTAAATAATATTGCTTCCTCATTCTCCTCCATCCATTATCACCTTTCCTGTACACTATGGTATCGCATATTTAAATTTTAAATATATGTTTTCTTAATTCCCGTAAGCATATATACAACTATTTCAAGTATCATATTTTTTAAAAGTCCTTCAAAAGTACCCATCATCAGTAAAGGCACCATCACNAAGTACCCATCATCAGTAAAGGCACCATCACCTTAACCTAACTAGCTATTTTCATGGATACTACAAGTATGCATTGTGTGATATACCAATTATAACATTACATACGTTCATTTTAGTCTTTCGCATATGCCTTACATTCATTTTCAGCCCATATATGTTCAATTGCATATGACACACATTCATTTGCAACCTACCCACATCCATTTGCAGTCCACCTACGTAAGTCTATGTATGTCTCACAATCATTTGCATCCCACCTACATTCCTTTACAACACATCTGCATTCTCTTGCATATGAGATTCATTCGCATATAACTTACGTTCATTTGCATACAACCTGAATTCGTTTGCAACCCACATACATATATTTACATATGACTTACATTCATTCGAATTCCACATATATTAATTTGTATATGTATTGCATTCATTAGGATATCATCTACATTCACTNGCTTACATTCATTCGAATTCCACATATATTAATTTGTATATGTATTGCATTCATTAGGATATCATCTACATTCACTTGCATATGCCATACATTCTATGTATACTACCATGTAATCATTTGCAGATGCCTAATATTCATTTTTGTATACCAAATACACTTATTTGCATGCCTTATGCATTAATTTGTATATTGCTTACATTAATTGGCATACTGCGTGCATTTATTTGCGACCAATCTACAGCCATTTGTATCCACCTACATTCATTCGCATCTCATATACAGTTATCTGCATACGCCATACATTAATTTGCATGCTAGCCACAATAATTTGCACACGACTTACATTCACTTGCATCCCACTTGCATTCATTCGCGTCTCATCTTCATTCATTTGCATATGCACTGCACAAATTTGCATATACATTACATTTAATTTGCATTACATCTGTATTCATTTACACATGCCTTACCTTCATTCGAATCCTGGCTAAACTGATTTGCAACACATTAAGGTTCATTTGCATATGCTTTTCACTTACAACTATTTACATATTAGATGGTCTTAAAACAAATTTAATTCAATTAAATTATTTTGCTTCCCTCAATCCACTTCATTGTCATACAGGCATTGAAGAACAAAGAGGCAGGTGCATCTACTATTCTCTTATGTTCAATACTAGTTTGAAAATTCATATACATAATGTTTTAAAATTCGTGTTACAATTCTTTACGGCTGGTAGTACACGTTAAATGGAGCAACTTTTGCGCATAAAAACGGGGTCAGCAACAATTAGTTGCGTTGCTAGAGGGCGTGAGAGTATTACGGTAGGCAACCCGGCCAACACAACGTGATACGCGCTCTTTGAGGCGTGTAATGTCGTTCGATAACTACCGGAAACGACAGTGAGGTCAGCATTTGCAATAATTGGTTTACATTGTTGGTGGTGTTTCAGTTTCGTGGCGTTTATTGGGATCTGGTGGTTGTTGTTTACAAAATACGTTTATAACACCTACATCAGACTATACCTGCGTCTATTACTTTCAAGACATCGCAGATATCACAAACACCACTCAGTATTACCCCGACATAGCTAACGACGTTTTCAAAGCGCTGTAGGATTTCTTCGAAATATTCAGANAACACCACTCAGTATTACCCCGACATAGCTAACGACGTTTTCAAAGCGCTGTAGGATTTCTTCGAAATATTCAGATCAAATTCATACAGAAGTACTAAAGGGGTCTGCCTTGAATCTTGACACAGGCTTTCCACCAATGATACGATGGGGTAACCTCTCAAATCTCTATAGGTACACGCAGCACGACCGCACGCAAGTTGAGAGCCCTGCGTGTAGTGGCGATGGCGCGCTTTATGCGCGTAGAGGTTTCGTCCTTACTCGCTCGTGGAGGTCGCGGTGGCTGAGCGGTTAGCCTGCTCGCCTCCCACCTAGGCGAACACTGGGCTTCAGTCCCGGTGGAGTCAACCCCGGACTTTCGCATGTGGGAACCGTGCCAGATGATGCCGCTGGTAGGCTGGTTTTCTCGCCAGATTCAACTTAACAGGCTTTTAACTAATATATTATAATAATATGAAAAATAAGCAAGAAGGCTTACTTTATATGCAATGTATAAACACCTCACAAAAAGTTCGAAATATACATACGTAATGCAAAAAGGTATGGCATACACATAACTGAAAGTATAACAATTACAAGTTGCCAACGGTATCAATACAAAACGTGAAATTCAAAGTTTTTCTTACGGGCAACTTTTTCCAATATCACAGACAAATAAACACGAAAAAACAACATAATTAACGTAATGGTGTCTCTTACAAGGGAGGGTTTCTTTCTTCCCACTGCAGCTTAGTACAGTGTATGGCCTCCATATGCATTTTGCAGGTCCCTAACACGCCGGGGCATGTTTGTAATCAATGTGTTGATGTCGTCTTCCGGAAGATCTCATTCCATCAGGACAGCACTTATGAGACCTGGAAGTGTGTTTGGAGGTTCTGGATGATTATAAACTGCTATTTTTAACTTGTCCCGGGCATGTTCAATGCGTTAGTGCGCTATCTGTTGATCACACGCGAACTACATAACTCATATCACTCCAACTGCCTTTATCTCGCAATATTCCAAACTTTTCGTAAGGTGTATATAATATGTAACCTTCACAGTTTACTGAAGCCTCACAGTTACATTTAATCTCGACAATTAACAAGTTCTATAGTGACAATAATAATGCCGTGAAGGAAGCCCTACGTAAGGCCTACTCCGCACTGCCAGTTAGGTCACAGTTTTGGTTCACTCACTTTGCACTGTAAAATATGTTTTGCACTTTTCGAAGAACAGTCCTTGGAAACCAGTTGCCAAGAAAATCCTTTGTAGAACTAGAAACAGTTTTCTTGTAAAATCTGCAAAACATATATTTGTAATATTACAAATGATAGACTTGTATTACAACTTACATTATTGAGAAGTGGGCATAAAGTTATGTTTTTCTTCTACAAAAGAAATTTAATAAATTATAACAGAGAATAGGGAAATAATTCTAAATATAATTCACAAAAAAAAAAAACAAGAGAGTTACACCTTGCCAGTACAAAGACTGGATGGAACTCACTCCCTTAACTACAAGACCGACTTGGCTTATGAGTTTTACAACTATTTTTGTTGTGTATACAGTTGTAAATACCTAAAAAATATTAGTGAAGTTATTCGGTTAAGAAAATTGAAGAACGCATTAATTTCATTGTAAGAGTTCTGTGTATATATGAAACCTTGACATGAACAGATAATGAGTAACTGCGTTACATGATTTTAAAATTTTCGTAATTTTATTATGAATATTTTTGAGTTGTTTTAAGTGTTTTACGTTACTCAAGGTTTTCATGCATTTGTTTTTGCTCTCAACTAGTTTTTGCACAAACAGCTGGTTTTACGTTGTTGAGTGGCCGCCATTTTGCTTGAGCTCGTGGATACGGGTCACTATAATACAAACATTTCTTGAGGTCTATTGCAAACACGGCTCTTGTAGTTTCACAAATAAGTAACTTTACAAGAGGGAATTCTGTCCTGTTACAGACATTTGTAACATTGGAAACAATTTCTCAGTAGAAATGACAAACTTCGTTGACAGTGTGTGTCTCCCGCGGACTGTTCTCGTGGTCCAGCGTCGCGGATCCGGCGAGCCAAGTAGGCCGGCCCTCGCGTACCGAGGCAGGGAGCATGCCGCACGGCGCCTCGCGCCCGGGTATACTTTATTTAATTTAAAATATTAAAATATGTAGCATTCGTTTGGGTGTGAGTTATATGTATATTTCACGATACAATTTATTTCTTTATGTTTTATCAATAATACGTTAGGTGCGAGAAGGGAAGGAGGGATTAAAATAGTTTGGAAGGGAAGGAAAGAATCTCACAAGCTCTTGCACCTGGCCTCGCTTTCACTAGGGACGGCAATGCATTCAACAAATGGGGCTGGACAAAAAAGTGTACCTTACCCCCAGTAGTAATTTTTGGTTTGGCCAACATTGGCCCAACGTTTGGATCTACCGCTGGGCCAATGTTGGCATATTACGTTGGCCCAACGCCGAAATGTCCCTTGGGTTTACGCTGGCCCAACATGACTTTTATGTTGGTTGCCAACTGAAATACAACGCTGGCCCAACATGACTTTTATGTTGGTTGCCAACTGAAATACAACGCTGGCCCAACATGACTTTTATGTTGGTTGCCAACTGAAATACAACGCTGGCCCAACATGACTTTTATGTTGGTTGCCAACTGAAATACAACGCTGGCCCAACATGACTTTTATGTTGGTTGCCAACTGAAATACAACGCTGGCCCAACATAATTTTGTGGTTGTGTGCAAATTGTTCAGAGTAGTGTCTTTTCTTTTTCAGAAAGGCATTCACACAGTAATATACCCACGGCAATGTTTTTCTACGACGTGTTATTGCATATATAATGCCAACCAAAAAACAACGTTCTGCCAACGTTGGTTACCAGTGTTTTAAATAAATTATACCCATTAACCAAAAAAAAAGAAAATGTGCGATAAACCTATTTTTATTTACTACGTCCCACTTCACTTTACTACTGGAAAACTCCATTAGTGGACATCGTATTCGAACTCGCGCCCTTTGGATCGGCAAGCCAACATTTTATCTGCTAGACTACTGTATATTATTTTCATTTACTAATAAATAGATAATATTATTATATTACAGTTAAATATATTGTGTTACTTTTTACGTCTTTAAGAAAGATTTTACTACACTGAAACTGAATTTAAAATCTACCAGTTACAAGATTATATATATTCCAACTAATGAGAAATACACTACCAAAGAGAGCCAGTTTATTTTCAAAGGATTTCTGTGCCAAAAATCTTGAACCACTAAGCGAATGAAAGTAATTATATATGGGTTTATTTAGAAAAAAGAATATCCTATGATGGCATAATGTCTGCAATGTAATGTTGTCCCAACGTAAAAAAAATAACCAGTCACCAACTGTTATGTTTACAACATTGTATATACACATGAGGAACAAAGCACAGTTTAATGAAAATTTGCATTTGGTAATTCTTTGTATGTTGTGAAAATCGATATATTTTTTACATTTAAAACAATTATTTTCTATTAGTGCATTTATGTTGGTTGTGCAATGTTGGCCCAAGAAATGTATACAGTACATGCCAAATGCCGATGGTGTGTTTTCCGACAAGTAAACAAGACATAAACAATGAAGCTAATATTAATTAAGACATGGTTTGTATGTTTAAAATATTGAATGTAAACAATCATGTGAAAATATAGAGTTATTTCATCAGGTAGATGGCAATTTCCTTTGTTGGCATACAGTTGGTTACACACAATGTTGGCCCAACAAAAAATTTACACACCAAATGACAACAGTATGTTTTCCGACAAGTAACCACCACATCACTAACGAAGTTACTTTTAAATAAGACAGTGTTTGTGTGCGAAACATGTTGCTTTTAAAGAATCGTACAATATTATAATGTTATTTCATTCAAAATATGGCAGTTACCTTTGTTGGCATAATGTTGATTTCACAATGTTGGCCCAACATATATTTAAATACCAAATACCAACAGCATGTTTTCCAAGTAACCAACACATCACCAACAATATAAATTTATAAATAAAACATCGGTTGTGTGTTAAAACATAGATTTTAAACAAAACATACAAAATTGTGATTTTATTTTATTAGGAATATGGTAATTACCATTGTTGTCATAATGATGGTTACACAATTTTGGCTCAATGTAACAATTAGTACCAATTACCAACTGTTGTGCTCCCAACATTGACATTAAATATAACCAACTTATCATATTTTAAAGATAAATATATCAGGTTATGAAGTACATTTATTTAAAATTCAAGAAAGTGGCACTGTTGTCATTCAAAGAGGTTGTTCTGTAGTTTTACATAAAAAAGTTGGTTGCCCAACATTGGCCCAACAGAAAATTACACACATATTACCAACAGTATGTTTACAACTTACCAAAAATCAACCATTTAAAATTTTAATTGCTATAGGTTATGACATTTTCTGATTTAGTTACATCATTGCATGGAGTGTGCTAAGTAATCTCGTAACATTTTCGTGGCAGGAAACTTATGTTAGAATTTCCGTTGAGCTTACGTTGTATTAATTTGTGTGCTCCAATCTAACGTATAGCCAACCTTTCCAACGAAGTGCCAACGTAGGTTGGTATCGGGAAGATTAGGTTGAGTTTTGGTTAGAAAACAATGTTGGCCCAACGCACACACATTTACAAACCACCAACCGTTGTCTTTCACACGTTTATCCAACGTTCTACCAACACATTTAAAATACCTCCTTTTCTATTTTAACAGTTTTTCTAAATTATTTCATATATATGTATTTTATTGTATTTTTGAACATAATTTTCATTAAATATAGTAGGTTGGATTTGGTTGGCAATCAACGTTGGCCCAAAGTCAAATTTATGTTTGATTCATACACAACTTTTCCCTACCAATTTCCAACGTTGGCCCTATATATGTTGCTATTGGGGACTTGCAGTTTGTTCTTGCTTTTTCTTATTTAATGACATAATTTTTTTCAGAGTGCTAAGTAATCTCACAATATGTCCATGGGAGAAACTTTTCGTTGACATATTAGTTTGGGCCAACGTTGTTTTAATATTCGTGTTCCAACCCAACGTTCAGCTGACCTTGACAACCAAAGACCAACCGTTGGCCCAACGTATGTTGTTGCTGGAGACATCACCTCCGTTGACACCAGGGAGAGAACGATTAACAGATCAGGAAATATTTTGTGAAGTGTGCAAACGTAAGGCGGTCAATGAGACTCAGATGCAATAAGTACTTTTACGTACGGGTAGACACTAGACACTGCGAACGACATTTGCAGTGTTGTCTCAATCCTTTGAGATTCCCCATCGGATGGCCAGCAGACATGCATCAGGAGTTTATATTATACAACACATGGCTCTTCAGGGATCCGTCGTAGAACAGGTGTTGATCAATATGAAATTACGCTTACAGTGTGTTTTGAAGTTTATATACAACGTGTCACTAAAAATCACCTATCAACTCCGGCAGGTTATTCCTAACGAAAGTATAAGACGAAAATATATGCGCCACTTTTTTAAAGTCATTATTAGAGCAAGTGATTTTTCGCGAAAATATGTGAGTACACGGTAGATAGAGTTCAATACTATAAACAACCAACAGCAGTTTGTATACTGCCATTGGTTGCTGTCTGCTTGAGAAGGCGTTTTCATATTTGACTGGGCTACTCAGAATTCGACAATGTCGGCACGGCTCTTACGTGATTCGTGTGCAGACAGTTGACACGTGTCAAAAAGTAATTCAGCCAATCGAGACAGGTAAATGACCCTACAGTATTTTTAAATATAACTTGTCTTGAAATCTTTTCGTGAAATTTCACTTTCTCTCAAAATCGAATTTTGAAATAATTTTTGTTGCAAATATCAGGAACTACTTGAGATTAAGCAATCAATAGGTGAACAGTGTTTTGAAAAACGGAGATCTTGCACCTGTGAAAATGTGGTTGGTAATTNAAGGAAAGTAGTGGTGCTAATTCGTAACAAAACACAAAGTTGTAACCCTTATTTTACTAATGAATGGGAATAATATCACGAACCGCATTTTTACAGGTGTGTAAGATCTCCATTTTACAAAACACTATTAAGCCATTTGTTGCTTATTCTCAAGTAGTTCCTGATACTTGAAACGAAAATAATTTCGAAACTCGATTTTTGATGGTGCATAGCTCCCTTAAATAATCACTTTAAATAAAAGTGGTACATATGTGGCCTATATTTTCGTCTTATAAGGAATTTAAACAACACGTTGTGTAAACCTCATCACACACGAAGTGCCAGTTATTAGAGTGTTCTCTGGAGAGTATTTATCTCTAAAGTGGAAATGCTGAAAGGAGTGTTTTCGAAAGGGTTGGTAGTCCGGACGTATTCTCTGTACATTCGTTGTTTGAGCGTTTACGCGTATCTCAGCAGGTAGATATACTGGTAATACGACTTCTGCCAGAAAAAAATAAAAACAAATAAATGAAAAAGTTATCTGAGTCCGTGCGGTTTTTTAAAATCAAATTAAACGAATACAAAAAAGAAATTATTCGTGAAAATGATAGTTGAATAGTAGAACCATGTCAGTAGTAGTTACATCCGTGGGCTTTGATCGCGTGTAATAGAAGCCGACAGTTGCAGATGTGATTTGCAAAGGAAGGAGTGAGGACGTAAGCATCGCACGTAGGTGGTGGTTTTTTTGTGTTAGTGTTTGTGCCAAGGATAGTGTAAGACTGTTGTCATGCAAGGTAGGGGGAGGTCATTTCCGCGTAAGGCGCTACTGACCATCATATTCTAGTACTTTATTACTAATTTCTAAGTTATTTCTGGGAGACTCTTAGTCCCAGTATTCTTACCTTATAGAATTTTGCGAAGGTCCCTTTAGTAAGGCTATTGGGTACTCTTCGGGGGGTCGGCGTGCATTAAATGGGGAAAAGGTGGGAAACGGGAGAACCCCGTGAAAAACCCACAATTTATTGGAGGACTGCAAAAGGAACCAAATGGGTGAATTTAATTTCGTAGTAATATTTCATATTTAATAATCCAAATGGGGATGCAGTGAGGCTGCCTGGTGGGAACATTGGGCCACCATATGGTGTTTACCCTGAAGAACTCCGGGAACAGGAGTAGAGGTCTGGTGGTGGAAGTTCTGGAATTTCTAGAAGTTCTCAGCCTTAGTTGTTGTTGGCGATCCGGTGTTGGCTCAGTCGTTATCTGCTAGGGCGGTGTGGCCGGTCTCGTAGCTTGGACAAGTCAAAAGGCTGTGTCTTCGCATTGAGGATCGGTTCCCCGAGAGCGCGCACTAGTGGGTTGTTGTGGTTAGCTAGCGTCTTAGTAAATATCGTTCGTGGTTGGTGACAATTTCGCTGAGATCCTTCACCCCCGCAACCCGGGTGATCACTTTTCTTGGTGTTGAGCGTGGTTTTCCCAGAACCAGACGAAGAGCTCGGTGGTAGAGAGTAAACAGTGAGCGAAGATGCGATGGTTTTGTGTGGCACCAGACGGGAGCGGCGTACATGATTATTGTGAAAATGTATGTGAACAGTAGACGCACACGGTTTCTCTCGGCGAGGGGGCAGCTGGGCCGAAATACACAGGCAAGAGCGAAAAGTGCCGATTTTGCTCTCCCGCACACGCCTTGAATATGGTCGCCATAGTTTAGTGTTTTGTCAATGATGACTCCCAAATACTTGGCGGCAGGCACCCACTGAGTGTCTCTGCCGTCTAAGCAGATGTGTGGTGCATGTGCTTCCTTACGTCGGGTAAGGAGCACAGCCGTGGTTTTCGAGGTATTCAGTTTTATCCCCCTCGCTTCGAAGAAGCGCTTGATGGTGCAGAAGGCATGGTTCAGATGGTGACAGAGTTCACGTTCGGATGTGGCGGTGGCGATGATAGCCGTATCGTCCGCGTATAGTGATAGTTTCACATTGGGTGGCGTGGGCATAAGTCGGATGAATAGAGTGAAGAGCAAAGGGCTGAGGATCGATCCTTGGGGGACTCCTGCTCGGATTCGCTGTGGCATGGAGAGTTCATCTTCTACTCGCAGGCGAAAAGTCCGGCCTGCGAGGAAGGATCGTAGCACACGAGTGAGCGAGGTGGGGAGCCCCATGGCCTGGAGCTCGGCTGTCAGGAGGTCGTGTCGAACCGAGTCGAAGGCCTTCTCCAGGTCGAGGAGGAGGATTCCTCCGATCCGGCCCTTTGCAAATCCGGTCTCTATTATGCNAGGCCTTCTCCAGGTCGAGGAGGAGGATTCCTCCGATCCGGCCCTTTGCAAATCCGGTCTCTATTATGCGCGTGGTACGTGCGCGCGCATAATAGAGACCGGATCAGAAACAAAATCAAAATGGACATAAGCAAGATGGCGGCCTACAGTTTATGTGAACAAGTTGTACTTACGGCTATTGGTTTAAAATTTAAAAAATTTAAACATATGTAAATTGTGGCATTTTAATGTGCCATATTTAAAACAATCTTCCCTTGCTCTTCTTGGTAGCCTTGTGGAATAGAACATAGTACCATTTTTCTGTGCCAAGGGTGGGTGGATCGAAACCATCCACCACCACAAGACTGTATAACTTAAAAAAAAAAAATTGTGTCAGTAGAGCTGCAGTTCATGCATAAAGCAAATAGAATAACATCCTTAAGTGTAATACTAGCAGTTGCCCTGGCTGCAAAGTCAAAAATGAAAGATGATGGGTGGGGAAACAACATCATGTCTGGTGGCAACCTCTGGAAACAGAGTCCAATATATGTTTTATACATATTTATTCTATCGTGCATCGGCTACTTGTATTTTTTAAGTATTTTTCCGTGCTCAGTCTTGTTTTTCCATGACAGACATCTGCATCGCAATGGCGAATGTCCAGAAATCTGCATCAAGTCATTCACACTCATTGCACTATTCATTCAAAAATCACATTGTAAATTTTATTTTGCATGCATGGTGATGACCGATTTTACAGTTGGTACCGAAATTATTTGTTATGTCATTAATAAATTAATTAAATTTGTAAATTTTAAATTTAAAGCAATTTTAATGCATTAAAAAGTTGGTGAATTTGAAAAATTTAAATTCATGTCGTATGCTTGTGGGCCTGTGCTTTCCTGGTGAGAGCTAAGGATCTCAACAGATCGTTACATGAATGACGATCGACTATGTCGTGCTGGGGGGAGGGGGATTAAAACATGACTTTAGGCAGGACTATCTTAATCTGATGGGTTGTTCTTGTAATTTTTACTTTCTCGTGTTGATATATAAGTATGAAGTTGGGTTCATGTTGAAGAGCTTTGTTTGATAGTGGCCAAGGTGAAAAGCAGATCGTCGTAGCAAGTGATGGTAACTGGCATAAATGCTATGGAGATTTCGGTCGTGGGTCCATCAGAAGCAGTAGCGACATCGAGCGAGGTTGGTACTATGCCAACGACCTCTTAGGTTGGAATGCCTATGGCATTTTTGATCACACCTTCGGACGAACTGACAGCACCAGTTCTTACTGCAACATCTGTATCCTCAGCTGTACCTTCTAGATCTTTGGCTGTGCCATTTCTAACAGAGTGTGTATCGTCGGATGAATTACCTCCGCCAGAGAAAACTTATCCTTGCAGCTACCGTGGCAAGGTATTTTCGCACAAACCCATCACATGGCATCATGAAATTCATAGCTGTATGAACAAACCCAACCACATTAAATGTCTGTGTTTATGGTATGAGTTGCTGTTCTACCGAAACTATACTTTCTGCAAACATTAACTGCCATTCAAAGTTAAACTGTGGGCCTCGCCAGTTCTGCACGAGGGAGTTCTTGCAGCCTCCATTGGAGGTGTGTGGGATGGTAATTTCGATCCTACATCGCCACCGACTGCAACCAGCCCGACAAATCATCGCCAAAGACCATGCAGTCCCTGGTTAATGCTTGCTTCTGATGGCCGAACCGACTGGGACTGCTGCGAAAACTTCGCCTTCATGCTCACTACACAACAACACAAAGTTTGTATGTGTCAGAATACTTGCATTTCTATCAACGAAGAACTGTGGGGTATGTGTGTTGTAAGGGCGTGCGTGCACTTTACGTTTATGATCATTAATATATATTTTAGTGCTTTGTAGTAATGCATATAATATATTAAAAAGACAAAAAAAAAANTACGTTTATGATCATTAATATATATTTTAGTGCTTTGTAGTAATGCATATAATATATTAAAAAGACAAAAAAAAAAAGCAATCTATATATTTTTTTTATCCCATATATTAACCACCCTGTCATAAACTGAATTTGTTAGAAAAACCCTAAGAAACAAATATTTATTTTTAGATTTAGCTAATTACTATGTCTACAAATGGTCGTAGGGTTTATACACTGGAGAGCCAAAAAAAAACTGGCATAGACGTGCATATGCAAATAACAGAGGTATGCAACCAATCAGAGTAACGCGATACTGTCGNTACGTTTATGATCATTAATATATATTTTAGTGCTTTGTAGTAATGCATATAATATATTAAAAAGACAAAAAAAAAAGCAATCTATATATTTTTTTTATCCCATATATTAACCACCCTGTTATAAACTGAATTTGTTAGAAAAACCCTAAGAAACAAATATTTATTTTTAGATTTAGCTAATTACTATGTCTACAAATGGTCGTAGGGTTTATACACTGGAGAGCCAAAAAAAAAACTGGCATAGACGTGCATATGCAAATAACAGAGGTATGCAACCAATCAGAGTAACGCGATACTGTCGNAAAAAAAAAACTGGCATAGACGTGCATATGCAAATAACAGAGGTATGCAACCAATCAGAGTAACGCGATACTGTCGGCAGCGCCTCTGTAAGACAACAAGCGTCTGGCAAATTTGCTAGATCGGTTACTGCTGCTACAATGACATGTTATCAAGATTTAAGTGAGTTTAAACGTGGTGTTATAGTCGACGCACGAGAGATGGGACATAGCATCTCCGAAGTAGCTATACAATTTGGATTTTCATGTACGACCATTTCACGAGTGTGCCGTGAATATCGGGAATCCTGTAAAAGTAGTTTAGAAGCTGTAGCGACGCCGGGGAAAAAGATCGTGAACGAACGGGACAAACGACAACTGACGAGAATCAATAAACGTGACAGACCTGCAACCCTTTCTCAAATTGGCGCATATTTCAATGCTGGGGCATCACTAAGTGCCAGCATGCGAACTATTCAACGGACCATCATTGATATGGGCTTTCTGAGCTGAAGGCCCACCCGTGTACCATTGTTGACTGCACGATACAAACCTTTACACCTCGCCTGGGCCCACGAACACCACCATTGGACTGTTGATGAGACCTTTGTGCAACGGACCAGACTGCTCAGAGCAAAGGTTAACATACGGGTGGATGGACGTGTACGGGTATTAAAACATCCTCATGAATCCATGGATCCTTTATGTCAACAGGGGACTGTTCAAGCTGGTGGAGGCTCTGTCATGGTATGGGGCGTGTGCAGTTGGAGTGAAATGGGACCCCTGATACGTCTAGATACGACTCTGACCGGTGACAGATACGTAAGCATCCTGTCCGTTCACCTGCACCCATTCATGTCCATTGTGCATTCCGACGGACGTGGACAATTCCAGCAGGACAATGCGACACCCCACATGTCGAGTGTTGCTACCGAGTGGCTCCAGGAACACTCTTCTGACTTTAGACACTTTCATTGGCCACCTAAATCACCAGACACGAACATTATTGAGCATATCTGAGATGCCTCGCAACGTGCTGTTCAGAAGAGATCTCCACCGCCTCGCACTCCTATGGATTTGTGGACTGCCCTGCAGGATTAATGGTGTTAATTGCCTCCTGCATACCTTCAGACATTAGTCGAGTCCATGTCACGTCGTCTTGCGGCACTTCTGCGTACTCGCGGGTGCCCTACACGATATTTTTCAGGTATACCAGTTTTTTTGGCTCTTCAGTATACATTCATACAAACATTCCTGGAGCTAAAAGTGATGCTTGCAAACTGAACTTTACGAGCTTGGCCCAAAGAGTTTGCAAATTATAGTATTCACCTGTGCCTGTAAATGTTCAGTTGCTCACAGCCCGATTTACGATAACATGGTTGGCAGCATTATTATTAAAAATTTATATAAAAAATATACGTAGGCATACGCACATAATCTGATTTAAGATTCAGACCTGACTTAAAAACAACTATTAATATAATATGTTTCTTGCCTTTAGGAAGTTTTTAAAATGCTGAATACAATAATTTTAAACAAAAATGTTTATAATTCTTTATAAAGATAGCTCGGAAATAGACGCCATAGTGGTCATGAAGCGTAAATACATTAACACTATGAATATAAAAATTATTAATAAACACATACAATACTACACACTTAATACATTAAAAATTTTACCATTGGCTCGAAAGAATGCAGCTAGTTCGTTTGGAAGTCTAATATACAACATTTAAGTATTCCCACACTATCGTTATCCTTGTAGCTGAATTGATAGGGTGCGTACTTCACGGCTAAACGGTTGTATGCTCAAATACACCTGTCTGCAGGAGTAAGTCTTTTTTAAATGTTACCTGCTGTCATGGCAGAGCACAAATTATACCCCATTGAAATTTATAAACCGAGATTGCATACATGTTCGATACATCTAAATGTATTTTTTAAAGATTTGATCATTTTTCAAATGTTAAATTAAATAAATAAAAAACAATAATTTAATTACTCATTAATGCATTGATGTCTAGATGTCTGATCGTTTAGCGATTGTTCTTGCTGGGTAGTTCATTAGAATGGCTCGCGAGCAGAGTGTGAAGAGATGGTGGGCAAGGGGAGGAGGTGGTCGATGCATTNGAATGAGTGGAGGGCATGTCGGAGGGGATAAGGACGGGAGAAGGGTTCCATAGTCGTGGGATGAGTGGTGGGCATGGGGAAAGGGGGATATGATGGTTCTTTGGTGGAAAGTATTTATCATTTCAATATAATTTCCGATGCTCGGGACCACATTAAAAATCGATTTTTATACACTTTTATCAACGTAAAAAAATTGGATGGATGGATAGGAGGTGGTGAATTGGGAGGGGTGATGGAACTAGGTTGTGGTTGGGTGAAGATGGGGGTAGAGCTATTAAAATATTTATGTTGGTCCCATTGGTTTAGATAATGGTTACGATATCACGATCGAATTCTCCTTGAAAAGACAAGTTCGGTGATATACAACACTGGATACGTATTACTTTAAATTGTTTAATTATAAAATAAATTATACTTTTAAAATTAATTTTAAATAATTTTATTTTATCGGTTGCTTATTGTTGCTGACGTCTTAACCACTTCTGTGTTTATTCAGCCACACTGAGCAGTCACTCAGCCACATTCAGGAACAAGCATATTATTCACAAATGTTTGGGAATTTCGAGGTATTGGGTGGGAGGAATGGGAAAATTTTGTACCCACAAAACAGGTATTTTCGAAAGCCAAACGTGCCATTTTGAGGGGGAGACGGGAAATTTGGAAGTGCCGGGCGTGATATCAACCGAGTTTGCAGGAGAATTCTGAATTCTACTCCTAGAATCCTGCACCCGAAGGAACATAACTATAATACTCAAGTCAGAAATTAATTATTCATCCTTTAAATTACCCTTGTAACCCAAAAAAAAAAATATCCATGAAACGGGAAAATGTGTTTATATAATTATTTTTACTTGTGTTACTTATGTTTGAGACAAATAGTCCTCAAAGCAGCAAGACGGATTCAAGGCTCATCAGCGTGAGCAATGCTTTGACGATCACGTAGGACAGTGGCCATATTTGTTTATACTAGTGACCCGACCACCACATTGGATGTGGGTAACCTTGGCCAAGGTGATCTTTAACTAGAAAAAATCGGAAAAAAGTCCTAATAATAAGTAAAATATTTTTAAAAACGTTTTAAACTTCAAGAAATTTCAAAATAAGCATTTATAAAAAAATTGAATAAACAAAAAAAATTCCTTAAGTAATATTTAAAAATTAAATAAATATGTTGAGAAATTATTTAAATTATGTGAAATGTTTGTCATTAAGTTTCTCGACATGCACTCCGGGGTTCTATTCTCGTAAAGATAGTGGAACGTTCACACCCAGCCACTTTCGGTGTGGCTATCCGCAGACTACTGACCCTCGACAATTAATCACTGGCTATTTAATTGGCAAGCCTCCACCTCCACCAAATAATCGCCGTCGCTCCAACCCCGCTAATTTTTATTGAATACTAGCTGAATTGCCCAGCGTTGCCCAGGTATAATTATATCAGTTTTAATTGATTTTATTTTGGGGGGAGGGGTTTCAGCCCATTTTGCCCAACACAGTATTTTTAGTTGGGTACTGAAGGGAATCCCTGACAAATTTCGTCCAGATATGTCGAACGGTATTAAGTTGAAATACACTACACCGTTTTATGCATTTTGGGAGTTTTGGGCTCAATGAAGGGCCGGAACCCATTTGTCATACCAAGTATTCACAGTTGGGTACTGAAGGACATCCCTGACAAATTTGGTCCAGATATGTCAAACAGTGTAGAATTGTGTAGAGAACGTTATAATTATAACTGGAAGGGGGAAATAATACTGCAAGGGAGCCAGCCTTATAGCATTATTTATTTATGAGACACGAGTAATATCATAAGTTATTTAATTGGCGCCGTGTCGTCAAAAGTTCACTGAAGCTCGTCAAGGCCTATTAAAAAAATGCATCACAATATACCAGTCCATTAAACAGATTAGTAAAAACCGCCACATAATTTTGGACTCATAAGGGTTCATGAAGACCCGTTATGTGATGCCTTGCGGCACGATTGCGCTGCATGGTATAGTGCAGTATGATGTAGATGTTCTGCATTTGATGTGGGGGTGATGTAAACATTGCAAGTGCCGAGAGTTGAGTACCCCATTCCACAGAGGTTGCGCTTGGAGGAAACAAAGGTACACACATGACGTGACGACTACTCAATCAGTCATCCGTGTGCAGTCGAATACAGTACACTGCAAGGTGAGAGTTGTCGNACACATGACGTGACGACTACTCAATCAGTCATCCGTGTGCAGTCGAATACAGTACACTGCAAGGTGAGAGTTGTCGGAACGGAAATGTACTCCAACAACGAGAAGGTAAAAATGTTGCTCATCTATGGAGAATGTAAGCTAGCAGATTAATGTGTTCGTATTATTTTACAGTACAGTGTAGAACGTTCAAGTGAGTTGTACTGAAACAAGCACACGCACACACAGTTCTGTTATTACCATTATCAATAGCGTGGTTTGCTCACTCGTACTTCATTCTGCTGAAGGTCGGCGTAATGCCAGTCAGGCGGAGCAACTCTACAGAGAGCGATGCCCTGACAAGACCCCACCGTCCAGACGGATGTTTTCCTGTCTCGTAATGAAGCTTTGTGAAACGGGCAATTGGAACCCACAGCAACGCAATCGTCATAAGACTCGCACAGATGAAGCTGCTGAGGTTGCTGTTCTCGCTGCTGTAGCAGTTACTCCACACGTCAGCATACGCCAATTTGAAGTCGAAATCGGCATTCCGAAAACGAGTGCACATCTAATTCTTAAGCGTCATACGTTCCATCCCTATCATGTAAATTTACACCGCGAATTGCATGGGAATGATTTCCAGAATCGTGTAGAGTTCTGTCAATGTGCACAGCATCAAATTATCGCCAACCCGAAATTTTTTTAGAACGTTCTTTTTACCGGAAAATCGTCGTTCTCCAACTCAGGCCAAGTGAATACAATGAACATTCATTATTGGCCAGTCGAGAACCCACGGTGGCGGCGTCAGGTGGACTATCAGCGTCAATGGATAGTTAACGTCTGGTGTGGGATGGTTGGCAATAACGTTATATGGCCTTATTTCATGGTAACTGAAACGGCAGGGAGTATGCTACCTTCAAACGAGCAATTCTTCCTGGTCTTCTGGAGAAACTTCCTCTAAGTAACAGAATACTAATGTGGTACCAGCACGATGGATGCCCAGCACATAATGCCGTGTATGCACGTCGTGTTACGGACCGAAAATATCCTGGTAGGTGGACTGGTCATGGGGGACCAGTTCAGTGGCCTACTCGGTATCCTGACCTTAACTCCTAGGACTTTTCTCTTTGGGGTTACCTCAAAGGCGATGCTTATCGAGATATTCCAACAACTCCAGAGAACATGCAGGAACATATTGTGCACGCTTGTAATGCTCTTCAGCAGGCAACACATGCATCAGTGTTGTCATTCATCCAGCGACTGAACGTGTGTATCGCTGCCAATGGTTACCACTTCGAACATCTAATGTGAATGTTCTACCCCTCGCAGTACCCATATGGATAGTAGTAGAAATGGGTAGTAGAGATCCCAATTTCTGTGTCGTATTTAATGTTAATGTTATGAAAGAGTATACTGTGCTGCATGTTTTTAAAATAGGTCTTGGCGAGCTTCATTGAAATTTTGACCAATAGATACATGGTACCATTAAAAAAATTGATGTTAGGACTCTTATCTCACTTATAAATAATGCTATAAGGCTGACTCCCCAGCAGTATTCTTTCCCCTTTCCAGTTATACAACCTTTGTGTGAAACACTTCTTCATTTGGGGCCCCGGTACGGAGTTATTGTGGTTGGATAAATGAGACA
>NQII01000175.1:824123-853339 GCA_002778355.1 Clitarchus hookeri | reverse complement strand
TGTGTGCATGTCTCTTTTGGTTATTTCCTAAATATAGTATATATTACAAGCCTTTAAGACTTCAATTCTCATAAAGGTATCTTATTTTTTGCTATAGTGCCCTTTTACTTACATTTGATCTATAAACTTTAATATCTCATTTCTAACCAATATGAATAAAAACAGGAAGAAAATATGTGTGTTGGTAAAATAACTAGTAAGAAATTGTTCTTATGCCAAATATTATTACACTGGGGGCACACGAATATACAGCGTTGTCACTTTCGTGTATTTTTCTAGTCATGGTTAATCTTTGTTTGCATGAGGCGGGGGAATATCCTGGAAGTAGAACTTCAGCAGGGCTTCAGAAAAGTTAGAAGTAAACGAGAATGGACTATATACAGAAGACAAACGACTGCCGCCCACAGCAACACGGCCTCGCGCCCTACCGGCGTGGCGTCACCTCATCCGCCATTCAGCACCCACCCACGAGCCTGCCGGGTCCAAGCCGAACAAGCAGGCATGTGAATCGCAGAACAGATAAGTATACAGAAGTGAATCCGAGCCAGATGGCGCAGAGGTAAACTACTGCTCTCGCAGTCAGGAGGACACTTCTTCGATTCCTGGTCCAAGTTGAGTTGAGTTGATAGATCTGTGCGGCTCTTACCAACGAGGTCTTGAGAGCCGATAAGGGTGAAGCGCGGTGAGTATGGAGCAGCGCTGAAATGAAGGGACGGGGGAAACGGGAGATCCCTGAGAAAGCCCGACGAGTGGCATCGTCTGGCAAGATTCACACCTGCGAATATCCGGAGTGACTCGGCCGTCTAACCGCTCACCCACCGCGGCCCCTCCTGGTCCGACCATCCTGATTTATGATTGCCATGATTTACCTAAATCACCCCAGGCGAATGCTGGGATGGTTCTTTTGTGGCTTCTTAGTCTTCGTACTGTATGTATTTTTACGTAGTGCTCTTATCCATTAGGCCTTTCCGCGCTCCGACCGCCCAATCGCTGGAGAAGAGGGATCACGCCCTCTCATCGCAGGTATCCCAGCTTAGCACCTGAGTAGAACCAGATCCAAAGCCCCAAGCTGATTCAGAAGTNCGCCTAATCGCTGGAGAAGAGGGATCACGCCCTCTCATCGCAGGTATCCCAGCTTAGCACCTGAGTAGAACCAGATCCAAAGCCCCAAGCTGATTCACAAGTACAGGTTGTGAGACCCTCGTACTCAGATACCAAGCGTGTGGTCTAGCCAGGGTTCTATCCATACCCCCCTAGTGTTTCACCAGGACAAATCCGGAGCGGGTTGCCACTCACCGCCCGGTCTTTCTTTAAGAGGGGGGGATCTCTCCAAACCTCCTTTAGCATACGGAGTTAACCACTACCAACACGAATCCAGCCTCTAGTGATCGGTACACCAGAGAGAGCCCAGACCGTGCTCCCGCTTATTTTCCATGGCACTAGTGGGTTTTCAATGACCGACCACTCCACCTATGGTGAGCGCCAGACGAACAGAGGCAGCAGCAGCCCCTTCCACCCTTAGTGCACCAGGTTGCACAGCCACCTTAGGGCACACTCCGGTTGTGGTTGAGGACACTTTAAGGCCTCACCGGGCATAAGCATTACACCCATTACAGGCCGGTTATCCGCCCAGCATCCCACCCTGGACCGCCCACCGGAATATAGAGGGCGAATGGCGAACCGCATAGAGTGAGAGACATTCCCGCTCCCACCAAGACACGCAGGTCCGGGATAAGCCGCCCTTGCTCTGAAATTGAATATTTCCGTCCTTATGAAACTCCGTAGGTCTCGACCCGTAGGTATCAGAGTTCTTCCATGTTATCATCATCGACCCCATGCCATCGCCACCACATACATGACCATGGTCGATTCCTTCCCCAGTCCTGTTTCTCTGGGAAATTTTATCCATCTCCAATGACCCCGCTGTCGTTGAGACATTAAGCCACAGAGCAGATAAACACACAGAAACGAAACGATGGCGTGGCTGTTCCTTTGATGCGGCGACTAATGAGCCGAGTGGTAAATTAAGGAAGGGGAAGGATTAGGGGCGANGTGGCGTGGCTGTTCCTTTGATGCGGCGACTAATGAGCCGAGTGGTAAATTAAGGAAGGGGAAGGATTAGGGGCGAGGGAAGCCAATAAAAATTTGGGGTAGAGGACAAGTTGTGATGCAAATCCAATAAAATGTGGGTAGGGATGTTGGTTGTGGTGGGGGGTTAAGGAGTGTCTGATATGTTAGATGGGTTGGAACTTTAATGAGTAACTGGCGCAGAAGGAAGGGGGTCAACTAATAAGCCAATAAAATTTGGGTAGGTATGTGTGGGTGGGGGTCAGTCTGTTGGTTTTCGTGTCGGGAGGATGTGCTCCAACTGTCATCGAACCCTGGACCTCTTACGCGTAAACATTTTATTGTTTTNGGTTTTCGTGTCGGGAGGATGTGCTCCAACTGTCATCGAACCCTGGACCTCTTACGCGTAAACATTTTATTGTTTTATTTTTTCCAAAATATTTAAAAAGTTATAATATTTCTAACATTTCAAAACTTTCTTTGTTTTTTTTTTTCGGGTTCGGGGTTACCCGAGGCCAAAGGAACAGGGTCAAGGTCACCCAGATTTCTTATGGCTGCCGGATGATGTCACAGCTCGGCGGTCAGCTGGTTCCTGGCTNCACAGGGTCAAGGTCACCCAGATTTCTTATGGCTGCCGGATGATGTCACAGCTCGGCGGTCAGCTGGTTCCTGGCTCCTATCCCCGGTCCTTTTACCTTCGACCTCTCCAAATCATTGTACTCACGTGATAAGCAAAAATGATAATCAGAACTCGTTCAGTTTTACCGCTGTTGTTTTCTGCCTGAAATCGTAACTTCAAATGCAATAAGAGAGAATGTTGTTGGAGACCAGTTTTGTAAGTATAAAAAGATCTGGCCGAGGGACGAAAGAAAAAAATTACGGACTTAATAATATTTAATAAGGTTTATAAGTTGGCATTGTCTCTAATATTTCCCTTTCAAGTTAAAAACAAAGAAATACTACATTATTTTCCTAACAATTGCATAAATTTCCTTCACTCCTACTTTCATTAGGTACTGTAAACACATTTTAAACAATTGTGTAAGTATAACCCTTCTTAGGGGATAGCGTTTTCTGTAAAAGCTCGTGCATGCAAAATATCTAATACTGTGTCATTCAAGGTAGAACTGAACTCTACCGACAAACTCTGGCAAGTGATTCCCCAATAGTTTGAAAAAATAGTTTTACGTACTTTGTCAATGCCTATTCTAGAAGGGTGTAGCCACGCTTGAAAGAGAGATGTTTATTGCTATAAGCTGTTAACAGTAAAGTGAGCACTTTCGAAATCAACCTTTGAAAAATGTCACTGCTCTGAGATGTATAAATGTTAACGGACACACTGGATGGCATGCGCCTAGTAATGTTGGTNTTTGAAAAATGTCACTGCTCTGAGATGTATAAATGTTAACGGACACACTGGATGGCATGCGCCTAGTAATGTTGGTGACGATAGAGATAAAGTAGTTCCATTTCTTGACGTTGAATTAAAAGTGTTAGGCAAACATTTGTGTATACTGAAGCGATTTGTATCGGTTTCAGTTTTTTAAGTCTCGGCTTCAGTCAGGAAAGAAACTTTCGCGGGAGTCCACGGACTTGGAGGATATTCACTATTTCTTCGGATGTTTTGAAACGAACCTTTCAAAAATCATCCTAGGTGTAACACGTCAAATTTTTTTTGTTTTAATAACTTGCAAACCACAAATATATAACACTGTGATTAACGTTAAAGTATTGTATTCTTGAATAAATGACACTTTAACATAATATCTTCTATAACCTGTAATATTCATTTCGTACTAATCATGAATTAAAAACTGTGAGAGCAGCGATATGTTGCCAACGGCTAGTAAGAAATGGTTCACTGTTAAAATAATGTTTTAACCTAGTTTGTTGGTGCGCTATTCGTAAATTAAACGTTGCCTATTGATATATATATATATATCAATAGGCAACGTATATATATAAACTTTTAGGTATCACTAAAGGAAACGTATTTCATTGTTACAGTTAAAAATATCAGCTCAACTGACGGTGCGTAGGCCCTAGTGACATGGTGTTTGTTTTTTCGTCCGAGGAAAAATTTGAAGAGATGAAACGGAACTTGTCGCTCTGTCACTCTCTCTCTTTCTCTCTCTCGGGAAGTTTCGCACCGCTAGTAGTAGCAGGAAAATTATACATGTTTTTCATTGTAGCATATTTCATACTTATTACAGCCAAAATCATGATTTTTGAATGTGCAATTTACAATTGAAACAATATTTTAATTTTTGAATACTTATTATAATAGGGTAAGTGCACCCCATATGGCCTAGATAAGGTTCAGGAATTTTTCGTAAGTTTTTAATTACAGATAACTGCCTTGTTACAACTGTGCTCATAAAATAAAACACACAAACATTATTACAAACAGATTGCCAGAATATCAAAACAATAGGGTACACGCAACAAAACATTTTATAAAACAGTGCACACCGGGTATATTGGGTACAGAGTATACTCAATATTGCCTAAGTTCAGTTAGCATAAAATAAATTAAACAAATAATTTTTATTAGTCTGAATTATTACCGTATGGGCAAAGAAATTATTCTCTTTTTCGAATTTTGTTATCCTACACAATCTCCATGTATGTATTGTAGACCACCGATGCACAAAAACATGTACATCACCGAAGTTTCACTGCACACCCTACAACACCAAGAATGTGTTTTGGTTATTGTCAATTTGGCCTTCTTCTTTGTAAGTCTGCATGTAAGGGCTTGAGGTTTCATTGGTGGCTTTCTTACAGACATATTGTCATTTTTCACAAACAACGCCTTCTTCAGGACACTACCTATGCTGTTAATGGCAGATTTTCTCTTGTAAACTGCTTGCAATTTTATCTTTGGTTCTACTGTGATGAGTATTACTTCGATGATTCTAACTGTGGCAGGGGCCGCGGTAATGTAGTGGTTAGACTAATCGCCTCCCACATAGGCGAACCGGCTTCGATTCCCAGCGGGGTCGCTCCCGGATTTTCGCATTTGGGAATCGTGCTGGACGAAGCCTCTGGTCGGCGGGTTTTCTCGGAGATCTTCCGTTTCCCCCGCCCTTGCATTCTAGCGCTGCGCCATACTCACCTCACTTCACCCTCATCGGCTCTCAAAATCTCAATTTTAAGAGCCGCCCAAATATCTCAACCTCACTCAGACGTCATTTCTGAAAATGAGATGCCAGACTAAAGATAATGACACATGATTACAACAGAAACAGGATGTTCATTTGTAAAACAAAATATCTCGAGTACTAGGCATCGTGTGGTAAAATTGACAATTTGTTTTAAGTTGAAGTTATGCATTGCAATAAAATATCAATTTTCATATATAAAATATTATTATATAATATATGAAAATATATTTTCATATATGTTGAGAAGATGGAAGGGCTGTATTTGTGCTTATATCTCATGTGTACTCAATATGACCTGCATAGGCCNGTTGAGAAGATGGAAGGGCTGTATTTGTGCTTATATCTCATGTGTACTCAATATGACCTGCATAGGCCATTTTGATGCCTCACTTATGTTAGAACTCACTGCAATTTACTTTTTATTCACTTTATCCAAGCACTACTTTTAACTAGTCATTANGCCTCACTTATGTTAGAACTCACTGCAATTTACTTTTTATTCACTTTATCCAAGCACTACTTTTAACTAGCCATTATACTCTATTAAATAAACAGGTAATCTATTTTAATATTTTTTTAAAGTAATTATTGCAATAAGGAACATATACCAGTCGGTAATAATATGACACAAATGCGGCGCAACAGATGAACACATTTCCCCTTCTCTCCGACAGCTCACAGATACTGCGCAACTGGTAAAAGAGACCTGCTGTGCNTTTCCCCTTCTCTCCGACAGCTCACAGATACTGCGCAACTGGTAAAAGAGACCTGCTGTGCTGTTTACTTCTAGAAACTGCTGGTGTGGCCAACTTTCATATTAATGGCGATTGGCGACATTGCCGAGAACTAGTCAGTAGGCCAAATTGAGTACTAGGCCACATATGGTACACTTGCCTTATATTTAGATGTGATGGCGGGACGGTTACAATTCCGAAGTTGGCAATAGTGGCGACTGGCGACATGTCATGGCGTGTTGAACGAAGCATTAATATCTCTTATTATGAAAAATACTTGAAATTACCACATCAAGTTTGTACACGTTGTGTTATTTAAGCCTACCTAGGCCAGTTACGATGATGTGATAACTATGTTTTTCCACGGCAGGAATAAATACACTGCAACAAGTGTGATGGCCGCTGTGTTCGAAAGAGTATTGTTGCCTTTACTCTACGGTGTGTCAGTGTGTGTGTGATTGCAGATATTGGACTTGCGAAATTTATACTTTCTAACCATGAAGTGTTTTTATGACGAAAGNCAGTGTGTGTGTGATTGCAGATATTGGACTTGCGAAATTTATACTTTCTAACCATGAAGTGTTTTTATGACGAAAGAAATGTTTTGAAAGTCATGTCTGTGTACTTATAAAGACGTTGTAACTTCGCCCTAAGTGTTGAAACACAATTATGTAACGTGGTTACATTTCTGTGATTTGAATGTATGCCACANGTTGTAACTTCGCCCTAAGTGTTGAAACACAATTATGTAACGTGGTTACATTTCTGTGATTTGAATGTATGCCACAATCCCAACAAAATGCTAAGCCCTGCCAGATAAATTTAAATTGATAATGAAATAAACCCAGAAAATAGTACGTACCAATACATAGAAATATGAGCGTAATAAAAGTTACGGTAGGCCTAGTTGTGTGCATGTTCACCACTACATTTCAATTTTGTCACTGCTACGT
Source organism: Clitarchus hookeri (assembly GCA_002778355.1). Taxonomy (NCBI): domain Eukaryota; kingdom Metazoa; phylum Arthropoda; class Insecta; order Phasmatodea; family Phasmatidae; genus Clitarchus; species Clitarchus hookeri. Next base: position 846,418 of record NQII01000175.1, on the reverse strand, counting down.
ACAAAACATTTGCGACGCGAATTGCGTGCTTGGATTTACTCTGTCTTTTCGTTGGACTGGTTGTTCCTTCGTTTTAATATTTATTCCAACTGAAGCCATTTTTTAACGAAATAACCCAACACATATAAATAACAAGAGGTTAAATACTAAAGTTCTTCGTCCAGCAGTTGTAATAAGGTTAAACACACTCTAGGCAAAACATTAACGTGTATAACGTGTAAGAGTGGCGTTTCGTGACTATTAGCACTGCCCAAATTTGCATATATTTTGCCGAATATTTTATTCAATCAAAGTTTCAAACATAAAGTATTATTGACTCAAAATTAATATTATGTTCTTTAGAAATGCAATATTACTCGGTTGTAGCTTATATTGTTGCCAGAGATAGTTATTTGCAGGTTTGTATCGTCGCGCGCACAGCCTTAGTGCGTCTGNGGTTGTAGCTTATATTGTTGCCAGAGATAGTTATTTGCAGGTTTGTATCGTCGCGCGCACAGCCTTAGTGCGTCTGAGCACGACTTCCGCTCCTCCAGACAGTCCCTCGCGCTGGCCGGAGCCGCACAGAAACACGGGAATCTCGCCCTTATCCGCGCCTCCTCCGTGCTCCCGCAGCTTCTGCGCGGGGCGGAAAACTCAACAGCGCTGCTTGCTCGCTTCGCGCGGCCGAAAAAACGTTCAAACTAAACTCGTCACACATAAACTTCCCACTCAAATAATTTCAAAATTTTGCTGGCAAATCACTGATATTTTTTAATCACGACGCAATCATAATCTTGTGAGTGGACGAATGGCATCATTGGGAATAACCGTCTTGGAAACTACGGAGCTCCACGCGCCATTGATGTCCGAAGTGACGTCGACTACGACGGTGCGTGAAGGCCAACCGANGGTTGTAGCTTATATTGTTGCCAGAGATAGTTATTTGCAGGTTTGTATCGTCGCGCGCACAGCCTTAGTGCGTCTGCGCACGGCTGCCGCCCTTCCAGCCAGTCACTCGCGCTGGCTAGAGCCGCACAGAAACACGGGAATCTCGCCCTTATCTGCGCCTCCTCCGTGATCCCGCAGCTTCTGCGCGGGGCGGAAAACTCAACAGCGCTGCTTGCTCGCTTCGCGCGGCCGAAAAAACGTTCAAACTAAACTCGTCACTCATAAACTTCCCACTCAAATAATTTCAAAATTTTGCTGGCAAATCACTGATATTTTTTAATCACGACGCAATCATAATCTTGTGAGTGGACGAATGGCATCATTGGGAATAACCGTCGTGGAAACTACGGAGCTCCACGCGCCATTGATGTCCGAAGTGACGTCGACTACGACGGTGCGTGAAGGCCAACCGACAGGCTGCAGCGGAACAGCTCACCGTCCAAATGAACAAGAGAGCATCTAGACACGCGTCTACCATAACAGTTCAGCGAACCCTCTGCGAATGGGGCTCCGGAGTAGACGGAGGGTGACTGCACCCCTGCTAACACAGGTGCAGACGAAAACCACTGGAATTTGCTCGACAGTATGGCGACTGGACCGTTGCCGGTTGGCGATGGGTAGCCTTCTCCTACGAGTCACGTTTTCAGCTGCATAGAGCGGATGGACGTCCGCATATCTGGTGATAAACATCGGAGAACCGACACTCTGCATCCATTGCTGGACGAACACAAGGCGGTGGGGGCAGTGTTATGGTCTGGGCAATGTTCTCGTGGTATTCTCTAGGTCCCATCATACATGTGGAAGGCACTCTTGATAGATTTGGTTATGAATCCATCCTCGGCGATCACGCCCACCCATACGTGATGATTGTCTTTCCGCGGGAGGATGGGATCTTCCAGCACGATAATGCACCTTGCCGCTAGGTTAGAAGCGTCCGCACGTGGCTGGAAGAGCACGATCACGACTTCAAAGATCTTCCTTGGCTCCCAAACAGCCCCGATCTCAATCAGATTGAACGACTATAGTACCACCTCGATCGTCGTGTTCCCCGTCTGTCTCCTCCGCCACGCACCCTTCAACAGTTGTGAGATGCACTGCAGACAGCATGACTCCAGATACCCGTGGAGACCTATCAACACCTAACTGGGTAACTGCCAGCTCTGCTAGTCCGTGCTGCGAAGGGCGGTTATTCTAGTTAATAGCAGGTGGTCATAACAATGTGATTCGACTGTGTATTTTCAACGTAAAAAAACTGTAAAACAATGGTCTGATTTGATTATTTTTCGACGTGCACAGGAAAGAGAGTAGCCAGAGAGAAACATTTTTGTTTTAAGAAATAGATGGGTATGTGCGTGCGAAATGAAAAAGAAAACACAGAAGTTTATTTATATGCCTCTCTTAAAACATTACCTATCGTGATTTCCTTGATACGGTGTGTAGAAATTCGAAAATATTTCAATCGTATACGAGAGCGGAAGCAACCAACTTTCTGCTTTCTGTTATCTTCATTATACGTCTCTAATATTATGTCTGCATAGAGGTACAAACAAAAGCTACTGCTAATTATTAGTCAACAGATGTTTACTCTGTAGCAAATATTATTATTAAAAGCAAGAATTACAAATAAGACAGAGTAAGTACATTTCGATACGGCAATACACAAGTTACTTTCGATACCAAATTACACTTATCTCACCCTATCATATTCACAGTTAACAGTTTAGAAAGTTGGGATACGTCGTAGTTTGCGGCAATTGTTGTCATTTGGCACACAGTCATGCTATGCATGCACTTATTCATAAGTAAATTATTGCACATAAAATATATTTTACTGAGATTTTTCTAGATTTTAAACTTTTAATCCATTACTAATTATGGCAACAATGTTATCCGTTTGCTTTTGATGAGTGACGAAATGAATACATGAACTATGTTATTGCATCCGTCCTTGGCTTTGATCCGTCCACACTCGGCGTCCACAATTGTTTATACAAAGAACAGGAAAGTTGTTTTCAGCCGGCGCTGTACACTGACGAGGCTCAGTACGTAAGGACCGCCAGTGTACGTAAATGATTCGTAAACCGTACAGCGTACTACAGATCTACGTTTTAATGTTTTATATTGCTATAACCAAACACGAAGCCTGCAGTTCATTGGTTGTGGTAACTACACAAGTGCCGTGTAGACCACAGCATTCATTAGACATTTTTTGTTTGTAACACCTGAAACCATGAATTTATGTGAGTCTTAGAAAGTCTCAATTTATGTTACATGAACTTAAAAACACTTCTTAATTTTCTTGCACAACCCCAACAAATCCAGAATGTATTAATATCGCTATCAGACTTAGGTTCAGAAGTATCAAACCCAAGCTGTAGCCTACGTTCTGGAATGAAACGAATGTCTACGATTACCTGAGCTCATGTTCGGTATTTAATTATCGATACAGTGCTTGAAGTTTCATATTATTTACATTTAAGCTACATGGCTACTGCAATTTGTAAAAAAACATTCAGTGGAAAGTAATTTTTATAAAATGTTAAACCATTAAGATTACTCGTAGAATAATAGTAGTATAGAGTTAATAACCCTAAAAGATACAGATTATAATTAACAAATCCATAGAATTACATAACTGCCAGCAAATTAATTATTCATATATTACTGCTGCTAGGTGTCTTGAGCAGAAGAGCAATGCCAAGGTTACAAAAAAACTTTTTTATAGCTCTTAGTAATGTAAATTAAAAATAATGCTCTAATTCTAGTTTTAATTTAAAATTCACTTATTTACATTGCATATTAATTAATTAACTTATATTACCTTGCATGCTCTTACATCTTTGGAAGGGAAGCCGTGTGGCGTGAGTTCTGATCATTTTCAGTTCTACTACATCTTCGATGTATAAACGAGTTTTGAATTTAGTGGCAAAGTACGAAAACTATTCCTATCGGCGCTGACATACACGCACTGTTCCAAATATGGTTCCAGCTTCTCGTAGACCAGCCAGTTTTTAGAATGACACCCGGCGTTATCAATATGACTACGCTGCCAGTTTTTCGTCTTATCACAACGAAATAAAATACGAATATTGAAACATGTCATGGGCTAAAATAAGTCACACGGAAGTTTTTATAGCATAATAACTTGGAATTGTAGTGAATTTACAAAATAAAACCAGTTTCAAGATCACACATTTAATATAAAAGTATATTTTTTTGTGAAAATAAAACTATCGGACGTACCGAAGCTTATGAGATTAATTTGTGGTTGATAAGCGTAGTTTTACTAAGAAGCCAGCTGGATATGCAATGCAAATATTTTTCACAAAATACACGTCGATGACTACGTTGTAGCCTACTGAGGGGAGTNGGGGGGGGGGTTGAAGCTGGCTACATCAATAGCACGGATCATGTTTCAATTGCCGGCCGCCACTGACGTGAAATGTGCTATGTCATGTATGTATAACAGATATGTTAACAATGTAAAATAATAAGCGCAACAACTATTGTCAATACAGGCATTATTAAAAAGTCATGAAGCTGACCTAAATATGGTTATAGGCCTAAATTGTGAACATTCGTACGAAATTGTTTTCGCAATATGACAGAATTCTTTGAACCGCTGAAAACAGTAAACAAAGCATTTGGCAGTGAAAACGTAGAAGTCACGTGGCAGTGTCTATGTTTACATGNGAACCGCTGAAAACAGTAAACAAAGCATTTGGCAGTGAAAACGTAGAAGTCACGTGGCAGTGTCTATGTTTACATGTAGCGGAAGAATACGTAATCTGTAGGCAAAAGTATAACTTAAGCAGGAATTCACAAAAGTGTGAAGTAACCGTGAATGGGCTATAGCAAACCCGAACGCCACTCCTCCGCTTGGTTCTTCGCCCTCTCCTGCCGGGAGGAGAAGAGAGACAAGTGCCATCCCTTCGTCTCTACCCCTTCCCCATCCCATGACGCGGCGAACTGATAATTCTGCTGTGTTATTAAACTTCTTCTTCTTCTTCTTCTTCTTCTTCTTCTTCTTCCTCCTCCTCCTCCTCCATTCCCCTTTTCGGATATACAGAATGAGTCGTTAATGTATGCTAACCCGGCATGAGCGGAATGCTCACGACAAATAAATAGGGAAGCATGTATACGACATCGGACCTAGAGTGATTTCTGAAGGTGGTAGAGGCCCTTGCGATTGGAAATGTGTTGTGCAACGATAAATTGGAAACCACTTGCGATTAAGCAACGAACATTGACATACAGGCAAAAATTTACAGGTCAGATTACCACACAAAACAGCATTACAGAGAGTACACCCATTCATATATTAAATATGGGGTTGGCTTATAACTTTGTAACCCTGCGCTTGAAGCAATTTGACATGACATTATAGTAATCAACATTAAAAATGCAATAAAAAAGGCCACCTTGATAGTATCCTCTTATCCCTGCCGTTTCCTCAGAAAACACATGTTAAGTTGGAAAGCATGGGAGGTAGGCAGCCTGCTCATCATGTGAACTGATATTCTCTAAGGACTGTATGCCAATTTTCGTTGCTTGATCGCAAGTGCTTTCCAATTTATCGTTGCATAACACATTTCCACTCGCAACGTTCCAGGGCTTCTGCCACCCTAAGAAATCACTTTATGCCTTATGTCATATATATGTTTCCCTATTTATTTGTCCTAAGGATTCCGCTCACGCCGGATTAGCATACATTAACGACTCATCCTGTAGTGACTGATATCAAAACCGTCCTTGAGCGACCTGCCTCTCTGCTATCTTCCCTGCAGGCAGCTCGCAACCCAAAAGAGCCTGGCTCCAAGCAACATTTGTGAAATTACAGGTCACAGGTAGGTGAAACGATCAGCCGTGTTTATTTCAGCCGTATAACGACACATGTAATGGTTGCGACACAATTTGTTAATGTTTTCTTAGCTTTTCATTAACGTTGTAACGGTTAAAAGATTTTCACAAAACTGGCATAGCTTTCACAATTTATATAGAGAAAATAGACACTCGAAATCACTGAAACCCGACTTCAGTGACAATTGTCCTTTGTTCCACAGATATCACTGCAACAACAGTCAGGTCGCAGTAGGCCCGTGCTAACTGAAGTCAGTGATTGATCACTACAAAGTTATGTTAAAAGAACTGCATTATAATAACTAGCACATTATGTGAAACCGTACACAAAGAAAATCTCAGTCTAGTTTCTACATTATTGCACGAAAAAATTACATTTATTCAGAGTTTATAGTTAAATTGCGTAATTGTTGTTTTAAAATGGTTATGCTTTACACTAGCATTAAACAGTATATTACACATGCATTTACACACACATGCACCCATATGCGCTCACAAACATAACAGCATTAACATTTATCTGCGATCTGAAATTTCATTTATTTCATGTTTTCACAAACTTTAATTTTTTTATAGATAATAACAATAATATGCCGAACATGTACATCAGTATTGAAAACATATTTACAACTGGCAACCAAGTGTTTATAAACATTTTTGTGACCCAAGTGTAAATTATTAGAATAAAGTTTAATGCAAAGTTATCTGGAAAGTGTTCTAAACAATAAACGTACGGAACCAATGAAATCTACTTCAAAAGAGTAATCGAATGCTGATCAGTTGGTTAATCGCTAGCCTCCCACTGTAGAGTTCAATAGTTCGATCACAGGCCCAGGAGAGCGGGAAATTTTTGGACGGGGATTGTCACGTTGGCTACTGGGAGACTGCAGTTTTCTCACCCGTCTTCATTCCGTTGTTGCTCCAACTCCACTTGATCACGCTTCACCCATTCTGCGCGCTGGCAGGAACGACATGTATATCCCTCGGCTCCACTAAGTGCTGGCTTCCTTTCATCCATGCTGGGCCTGCCTGCAGGGATGTACAACGTGCGGGTTGTCATTGGAAAATCATATGATTGGCTGCTTGCGTGTGCTTGGGTTCGGTGCACTTGTAAGCACGATACTAAACTTTGTTTGTAGTTNTGAACTTTGTTTGTAGTTCTGTTTGTTTTACTACGTGCGGGAAAAATTTTTTGAATAACTGTATGATATAAAAACAACTAATTCTAAACGATTATGATTAGCTTAAAAATAAGGCACAGTTTGNTTTTTGAATAACTGTATGATATAAAAACAACTAATTCTAAACGATTATGATTAGCTTAAAAATAAGGCACAGTTTGATTTTTCTTTCCTGTTCCATACTACGAAAAGTAAAAGTAAATTTACAAAATATAATTCTGATAATTATAAAATTTTAAAAATAAATGTGTTTGGCAAATAATTTTCCTATTATAAATAAATTTCAGCTATAATTTCTTAATTATTCCTAAACGTATAATTAGCACTTGGTCTACATTAAACCATGTGCATGTTTCAGTATTGTTACAATTTTCTTTCAAAGTCTGTGATCTAAACAATGTTCGTTAAGGGATGGGGATCTTAATTAAATAAAAGAGTTAATTATGAACACCAAATTTTACTTACAATAACTACAAACAAAATTCTCTCCACTCAACATCACACAAAAAATTGGTATCACTTACTGTTTACAATTAATGACTTCAATCAATACAATTTACAATAACCTCAAAGAAATTGACATACTAATTCAATACTCAAAAACCAGTCCCAATTGACAGTGTATCAAAACCTACTCAAATATTTAACAAATCATATGCCCATATTTCACAGTTCGAATATTTACAATAAAGTCCGTATCACATGTTATTCAGTTCCACCTCAGTTTTGTCCAGATCCCACCGGTCCGCAATGTTCTAGAGTACTCCGAGCGCCCTCACGCACAGTAGCCTTCACTCGTCGGGTTTCACGCCCTCTCGNATGACGCGGCGAACTGATAATTCTGCTGTGTTATTAAACTTCTTCTTCTTCTTCTTCTTCCTCCTCCTCCTCCTCCTCCATTCCCCTTTTCGGATATACAGAATGAGTCGTTAATGCATGCTAACCCGGCATGAGCGGAATGCTCACGACGAATAAATAGGGAAGCATGTATACGACATCGGACCTAGAGTGATTTCTGAAGGTGGTAGAGGCCCTTGCGATTGGAAATGTGTTATGCAACGATAAATTGGAAACCACTTGCGATTAAGCAACGAACATTGGCATACAGGCAAAAATTTACAGGTCAGATTGCCACACAAAACAGCATTACAGAGAGTACACCCATTCATATATTAAATAGGGGTCGGCTTATAACTTTGTAACCCTGCGCTTGAAGCAATTTGACATGACATTATATAAAATGCCACCTTGATAGTATCCTCTTATCCCTGCCGTTTCCTCAGAAAACACATGTTAAGTTGGAAAGCAGATTAATGGTTGCCTGGGAGGTAGGCAGCCTGCTTATCATGTGAACTGATATTCTCTAAGGACTGTATGCCAATTTTCGTTGCTTGATCGCAAGTGGTTTCCAATTTATCGTTGCATAACACATTTCCACTCGCAACGTTCCAGGGCTTCTGCCACCCTAAGAAATCACTTTATGCCTTATGTCATATATATGTTTCCCTATTTATTTGTCCTAAGGATTCCGCTCACGCCGGATTAGCATACATTAACGACTCATCCTGTAGTGACTGATATCAAAACCGTCCTTGAGCGACCTGCCTCTCTGCTATCTTCCCTGCAGGCAGCTCGCAACCCAAAAGAGCCTGGCTCCAAGCAACATTTGTGAAATTACAGGTCACAGGTAGGTGAAACGATCAGCCGTGTTTATTTCAGCCGTATAGCGACACATGTAATGGTTGCGACACAATTTGTTAATGTTTTCTTAGCTTTTCATTAACGTTGTAACGGTTAAAATATTTTCACAAAACTGGCATAGCGTTCACAATTTATATAGAGAAAATAGACACTCGAAATCACTGAAACCCGACTTCAGTGACAATTATTGTCCTTTGTTCCACAGATATCACTGCAACAACAGTCAGGTCGCAGTAGGCCCATGCTAACTGAAGTCAGTGATTGATCACTACAAAGTTATGTTAAAAGAACTGCATTATAATAACTAGCACATTATGTGAAACCGTACGCAAAGAAAATCTCAGTCTAGTTTCTACATTATTGCACGAAAAAATTACATTTATTCAGAGTTTATAGTTAAATTGCGTAATTGTTGTTTTAAAATGGTTATGCTTTCCACTAGCATTAAACAGTATATTACACATGCATTTACACACACATGCACCCATATGCGCTCACAAACATAACAGCATTAACATTTATCTGCGATTTGAAATTTAATTTATTTGATGTTTTCACAAACTTTAATTTTTTTTATAGATAATAACAATAATATGCCGAACATGTACATCACTATTGAAAACATATTTACAACTGGCAACCAAGTGTTTATAAACATTTTTGTGACCCAAGTGTAAATTATTAGAATNCTATTGAAAACATATTTACAACTGGCAACCAAGTGTTTATAAACATTTTTGTGACCCAAGTGTAAATTATTAGAATAAAGTTTAATGCAAAGTTATCTGGAAAGTGTTCTAAACAATAAACGTACGGAACCAATGAAATCTACTTCAAAAGAGTAATCGAATGCTGATCAGTTGGTTAATCGCTAGCCTCCCACTGTAGAGTTCAATAGTTCGATCACAGGCCCAGGAGAGCGGGAAATTTTTGGACGGGGATTGTCACGTTGGCTACTGGGAGACTGCAGTTTTCTCACCCGTCTTCATTCCGTTGTTGCTCCAACTTCAGTTTATCCCGCTTCACCCATTCTGCGCGCTGGAAGGAACGACATGTATATCCCTCGGCTCCACTAAGTGCTGGCTTCCTTTCATNTCCACTTGATCACGCTTCACCCATTCTGCGCGCTGGCAGGAACGACATGTATATCCCTCGGCTCCACTAAGTGCTGGCTTCCTTTCATCCATGCTGGGCCTGCCTGCAGGGATGTACAACGTGCGGGTTGTCATTGGAAAATCATATGATTGGCTGCTTGCGTGTGCTTGGGTTCGGTGCACTTGTAAGCACGATACTNGCGGGTTGTCATTGGAAAATCATATGATTGGCTGCTTGCGTGTGCTTGGGTTCGGTGCACTTGTAAGCACGATACTAAACTTTGTTTGTAGTTCTGTTTTGTTTTACTATGAGTGGGAAAAAAATTTTGAATAACTGTATGATATAAAAACAACTAATTCTAAACGATTATGATTAGCTTAAAAATAAGACACAGTTTGATTTTTCTTTCCTGTTCCATACTACGAAAAGTAAAAGTAAATTTACAAAATATAATTCTGATAATTATAAAATTTTAAAAATAAATGTGTTTGGCAAATAATTTTCCTATTATAAATAAATTTCAGCTATAATTTCTTAATTATTCCTAAACGTATAATTAGCACTTGGTCTACATTAAACCATGTGCATGTTTCAGTATTGTTACAATTTTCTTTCAAAGTCTGTGATCTAAACAATGTTCGTTAAGGGATGGGGATCTTAATTAAATAAAAGAGTTAATTATGAACACCAAATTTTACTTACAATAACTACAAACAAAATTCTCTCCACTCAACATCACACAAAAAATTGGTATCACTTACTGTTTACAATTAATGACTTCAATCAATACAATTTACAATAACCTCAAAGAAATTGACATACTAATTCAATACTCAAAAACCAGTCCCAATTGACAGTGTATCAAAACCTACTCAAATATTTAACAAATCATATGCCCATATTTCACAGTTCGAATATTTACAATAAAGTCCGTATCACATGTTATTCAGTTCCACCTCAGTTTTGTCCAGATCCCACCGGTCCGCAATGTTCTAGAGTACTCCGAGCGCCCTCACGCACAGTAGCCTTCACTCGTCGGGTTTCACGCCCTCTCGTCCATTCACGCCACAAACACCTCGTCCGCCGTCGCCTCGCAATCTCCCGTCGTCGTCCGTCCTCTACACGTCGCTCGATTACCGCACTCAGCTAAAAGGCTTCTACCAAGACTGCCCAGAGTCCAGCCGTGGCTTACATTTATAGGGTCATAGGCCATATCCCAGAAATTTCTCTAAATGCCGCGTAGCGCCGAGGGTCCTAGTTCCCAAAATATTCTTGCGCATCCTCTACACTCGTCGGCTTCCCCGCAATGGGGAGGAGGAGTCGTAACCCAAGCCAGGTCAGCTGTCAATTATCCCCCCCCCTGAGTGAGCGACGAGACAGTGAACAGGTATGCCTGAGGGAGGGTCGAGGTGGGTCACCCCCACAAAGCTGGACCACGCATGGAATTCGCGTCAGCNAGTGAACAGGTATGCCTGAGGGAGGGTCGAGGTGGGTCACCCCCACAAAGCTGGACCACGCATGGAATTCGCGTCAGCACGTAACAGTATCTTTTTTACAAAGCGACATAAATTTTAATTTTTATATTGGCTATTTATATTATAGTTCGTAACGTGTATTATATATTATAGTTCGTAACATATATATATATATATATGTGTGTGTGTGTGTGTGTGTGTTTTGGCTCTAGAGTTCCCCTAAGTTCTTGTTCTTGCAGGGGCCGCGGTGGTGNCACGTAACAGTATCCTTTTTACAAAGCGACATAAATTTTAATTTTTATATTGGCTATTTATATTATAGTTCGTAACATGTATTATATATTATAGTTCGTAACATATATATATATATGTGTGTGTGTGTGTGTGTGTGTGTGTGTGTGTGTTTTGGCTCTAGAGTTCCCCTAAGTTCTTGTTCTTGCAGGGGCCGCGGTGGTGTNTGTGTGTGTGTGTGTGTGTGTGTTTTGGCTCTAGAGTTCCCCTAAGTTCTTGTTCTTGCAGGGGCCGCGGTGGTGTAGTGGTTAGACTACTCGTCTTTCACTTAGGTGAACCGGGTTCGATTCACGGGGCCACTCCCGGATTTTCGCATGTGGGAATCGTGCCGGACGATGCCACTGGTCGGCGGATTTTCTCAGGGATCTCCTTTTTTTTCATTCCGGCGCTGCTACATGCTTACCTCGCTTCACCCTCATCGGCTCGCAAGTCCGCGATGTAAAGAGCTGCCCAAATCTCCTCACTCTTGTTTTTGCATTCTCTCTCTTGAGCTAAAATAATTTAGTCTGGAGTTCTGATTGTCAACATACAATTTAAATAGAAATCCTTCAGTTCACGTTCCATATTTCTCTACCAGAACTCGTTATCTTTTTCCACTCTCTTTATCAAGATGCCTTTTTTACCCCCATTTTACAAGGAAAAAGTACTGTCTTTCTGAAGCCATGCTAATGTTTCACTTTTGGACTATCCACTACGTATCCTTCTGCCAAATTTAAACAAATGCATTGCCCTGTGACGTCCATGTGCTCAGATGTACAATTATTTATTTACATCTTTCAATGATTCGAACAATGTAATCACATATTTCAAAAAATTTGTTAATTAAATTTTTATGATTATTTGCGCTGATTGGGAAGAAGGAAATGTTTTTGATGAATAAATTGTTATTTATTAAAACATGTTATATATGTAAGATATAGAGCACTATTTACATTAGATATAAATCAAACACATTTGCAGTCTCTTCAATTATGAACGTCTCGGAAGGGGGTGTAATTGCAAGCAAGACAAAGTTCGCAGTCTTCCGCGGCCGCCGTCTTCACATTCTTGGCTGCTGGGTTGCAGTCAGGGCAGAGTCAGCGACCACACTCATGTGGCTGCAGCCCACAACCCAACAAGCTACATAATCAAGACTAAGCTACATTTATTTCAGATTTCCTAGTTCTTACAATATAACTAATTATTATGTTTCATTTTAATGAAAATACTTTATAAAGGAGTAACTTAATTATTCTATGGTCACGTCTCTTTAACTCGAAAATCTTTCTTTAGTACGGCTTATCAGTTAACCTACATTTAAGTTTCGACTTACTGCCTCGTTCTTCTCTTCAATGTGTCAGCTAGATAAACAACTGAGAGCACAGCAGGTAAGAAATCAATTTTCTTGAAATTTTACGTGCTGCTAAGTTTATTTTATAGGTTATTGTATCTCGTGGTTTTTATATAGTTGTATTTCAACCTGGAAGAAATATCAAAATGCTGTTTCGTCACAGCAGTAAACTAAATCAGGGTACAAGTGAAAAACTGTTTCTGAACTATATGATGCAACCTGCTACCAAAAAGTTTTTAATCCCCCCCCCCCTCGTAAATCNACAGCATGGATTTTTATGTGTAACGGGGTTAAGATGGTCGTACGTATTATATTTATTCGCCACGTCGCTTTTTCTACATTTCAATACTCATAATACGTCAACATATAACGCAAACGCACACACGTAACTGCATCTAAACGAATTATAAATGACGCAGGTGTATAATAATAATTATAAAATAGAGATACCAGAAACACGAAAACTAAATTGAGGATAGGTTGGTTGTTATTAATTCTCCAAACGCCGATGATGAGCTTATTCTAATCTGTGGAATACCAGCCAGCTCAACAACATGGCGCTATTTAAATACTAACGAAGCGGTAAAGGCGAAACCGCAATAGAATAGATCGGACCACCGACAATGACCTGAATAAAACAGATGGCAATAAATTCACCTTGTGATTGGGCTGAATCATGATAAAGCTTTCATACACAACAACGAAAAGTATTTATTGGCCTACTCGAGCGGTTGGAGAATTTAATCAAGTCAGCGAGACACAATTATTTTACCAATTTTGTAATAAAACTCAATTTGTAATATTTATCATGATAACTATTTTNAAGTCAGCGAGACACAATTATTTTACCAATTTTGTAATAAAACTCAATTTGTAATATTTATCATGATAACTATTTTCTCCCTGGCATCTACCAGCCTGCCACGTCTCTTTGCTGATAAAATATATATTATGTTTGATGCGAATAGTTTGAGCTTACCATGAATTGACTTTACAAATAATTTCTTTTCAATTTCAGTTTTGTGCTTGATAAATTTATCTGAATTATAATGTTCACAAAAATTTAGAAAGTATAAAAAAAAAACAACTTCAGTATAATATCATTATTATAACATTATACATAATTTTAAATTTATTTTTTTTGTTTACATTTTTGACTCAGTCTTGACCTGATATTTAAAATCATTGAAGCTTTGCGATTGTAAGAAATATTCGTCGCTTGTTAGTGTAATTTCTTATCCTGTCATTTACTGTTTATCTTTTAGTAAGTGTACCTTGACTCCTATCCCCATCCCCAGACAAGCAGCCTTGTGGCAGGCGCTAACTGCCCTCCCTCAACCCTACCCCTTCCCGTTCTTCATGTCGCATTTCGCAGCGAGTGTCTCATCACCACGTCTCTCCAGGAAGGGAGGTTAGTGGTGCGGACAGCGTCGCCTCAAGAGCGACAACTCGTGGCAAAACGTTCAACTAAAATATTACATTTGCGTTCCTTCTTGAGTGGAAAATATTTCCCAGACCTTACCAAATAGCTATATTAACATATTTATCTTTTAAATGCAATTCTTCCTAAAAATAAAAAATACTGTTTAACATAGTTAAAAAACTACGAAATTAAACTTTTTTTTTCATTATTTTCAAAAAGCTTCTATAAGATAAATTCTACGTTAAGAAAGAATTTTTACCCTTAGACTTTATAGGAGAATTTTTTATTTGTTTTTATGCCGTCCGATTTATTCACAAGATGTCAAGAAATTTGGCACGTTTACACATGTAAAAACACTGTGATGCCGTGACTTAATGCACATAAGTCTAAAAATAAGGAAATTTGGGAAGTATTTACTTTTTAATAAATTCCCGGTTTCACTTGACCGACGATAGATGTCAAGCGGGGCTTTCATAAGTGCTCAGTTTACCGTGAACAGCCTTTAGTAATGCAGACAGAATGAGATACAATACTGAGTTTCTGGGTAATACATTATAGAATGAAGAAGTTCAAATCAAGAACACTTATGTTCCGATACCCACCCCCTTTCCATAAAGAAGGTCGGCTCTCAAGACCTCGATGTTAAGAGCCGCCCAAATCTCTTCACTCACATAAAGAAGGGTGGATTGGAACAACATTTGTGCATTTAAAATGTAACTCTTGGGCATTTTTTGGTTGTTTCCTACGGATTAGTGATCTACCATTCATGTTAAACCAAAAGTTCGCCTTCTGTTTTTACCCTAGCCACCACCTTTGCCGAGAAATTAATGCATAATGTTTTAAAACTGAATCGCAGCATCTGGCACAGAGGCAACTAATGTGCAGTTCGTGTACGATAGTGTTGCTTTAAATTAGACCTTACAAGGTTAGAACAAGACGCATATAATTTGTTGTTCATACCGACCCCACCGAACTATCGCCACTGACATGAAAGTGTGCGATTTTAGCAATATNCCACTGACATGAAAGTGTGCGATTTTAGCAATATCCAAATGCCTTGTGATTACACTATTTCAAGAACGAAACATTGGTAGAAGCTAGATATAGTTGGTTCCAAGACAGCATAATGACAGGGATCCCGGGAGCCAGAAGCTTACCAAGGAAATGACAAACTCCATGCGTTTACATTCCACTTCAACGTCGGCCATCTTGGCAGCCAGTTCCAAAAAAAAATTAAAAAATTTCAAAATTTGCCAAAAAAAAAAATTTTTTCATTAATATTTACAAAATTATTTTTTCTTTAAAATTAATTTTAGAAACATTATATTTTCAAAATAACGCTTTCAAAAGTTCACAAAATTTCAAAAGTTAAAAAAATGTATTAAATATTTCAAAAATTAAAAAATTTAACATTTCAAAAGTTCCAAAAAAAAAATTTTCCAACATTTTCTGGTGGCCATGTTTGTTCATGTCTCCCTAACACCACGCCCAGTCGGCGGCCTTGTTGGTTAAGGCTCCCTAAGATAACGCCCAGTTGTTATGTCACACTCTGGTATTCAAGGGTACCGAGGTGATGCAATGGATAGAGCGCAAGTTAAACTTCATGCTCTTGCATTCACACACAGCCTCCGATGGCTGCCATGAGAGACGCCTGCCATAACATAGCCTGGGGCTATGGGGACTTTCTGATAATTATGCCATTTCAATGGGGGTGCCTTGGCGATGCAACGGATAGACAACATGTTAAAAATTCATACTCTTGCATTCCAAGGGGGAAATACCTTAGTGGATAGAGATGATATGTTGAAACTTCATGCTCTCGCATTCACACACAGTCTTAGACGGCTCCCAACAGAGTAGCCCGCCCGTCACGCCTCCATGACATAGCCTCGGGCAGATGGCTCCTTACAGCAACACCCACCATGGGGGTGCCGCGGTAGCGTAGTGGATAGAGCACAAGTTAGACGTCATGCTCTTGCATTCGGAGGGCAGGCGTGTCTCAAGAAAGATGCCCGCCATGCCTCCATGACATAGCCTTGGACAGACGGCTTCTTACAGCAATGCCCACCATGGGGGTACTGTGCTAGAATAGTGGATAGAGCACAAGTTAAACTTCGCGCGAAAACACATATATATGCCTGAGCCTCGCATGTTTAAATAATAATAATAATCGTTATAGCCCCCGGCCCCCGCACCTCTTCGAGAGAGAGAAAAATATATGTAAGTCTTACCACCACTCTCCCCCCAGGCGCAGCATACTTACATACACATGCGCGAGCGTCCACTGCCAAGACCAAAGTGGCAGACAGCATCACACACATCCTGGCCTATCTATTGTTCCAGAGGATTGACACTTACCTGATACCGTGTTGCCCTCCCAATTACAATTGGCATGGCATAGCCACACACAGGTCAGTCCCAGGCTTGGAACCGGGCAGTACACTATTCCTATGACTATATATATATATATATATATATATAACAACACAAGTATAGTGTACAGGTTGGTTGTAATGCTGCAGACAGTTGAAAAGTGAGTGCTTTAGACAATGGGGAAAAATATATATATAAAATTTAGAGAAGAGCGCTACAGTGTGATACCAACACAGCACGAGAGTGGGACAAGAGATAGGAGTCACCTGCAAGACAATTGGAAGTATGGCGGATAAAAAACACACATACATGACAAAGTAAAATATATAAACCAGCATAGAAGAAATAATAATAATAATAGGAACAATTGGAATTGACAAACGAAGTAGTATGGTGGAAACCACCACACGGTACAGTAGTGTGACAAAACGACAGAGAATAAAACAGTAGCAGTACAAAAAGCGTGAAACAAACAGACGTGCCAAGGTGATGAACAGCTCGTTAGGACATCGGGGGATGGAACCAAGAGATAGATGGAGTTACATACATGACAATATATATCACTAGCAGGAAAATCTCATGTGGATAGAGTTGTAGTCACGTAGGTGCATATATATATAGCAATTGCATGAGCTAAACAATAATGGACGACGTACAAATGAATGCCAAGCTAAAGTTGTTGTTGGTGACAAACATAACAAAATTAGCTTGAATGTGGTGTACTTGGCAAGGCGACAACGACTTGCATGTGCTCCAGTATACCTCCGAGAAAAAGAAAACATGTACAGGACATGCTGGTAACATGCCTTGCAAGTAAGATGGTCTCTTGCATGCGCTTCAGTGTGTTACCACCCAGTATACCTGACAAGGAGAAAATTGCAACTCTTGCATGAGCTACAGTACGCTGATTCAGACTGTGCAGCCCAATAAATATTATTACACCTGGCAAGCCATTCGGTATTGTATACTGCAGGAATAAAAAAACTGATACTCTACCTGACAATGTTAGGAATGTACCTCTTGTCCGAGCTACAGTAGACTATCAGTCATCATACATGACAAGCCTGCAACACACTTGCATGCGCTACAGCATGCCCATCGAGATATATAAATATGGCTACCAAAACCCTCAGCAATATACCTGACAAGCGGGAACACGAAGACGCTTGTAAGTGCTACAGTACATGCTGGGAAAAACAAAACACTCTCCCCGACGACACACATAACTATGTAAGCCTGACACAGATCTGTTTTTTCTTCTGAGGTCTGAAACCATAGGAGACGGTACGAATGGCATCATGCAGGACTTTTCTTTTGTCGTCCATCCACGAAAGCGCTAGTTTGTTCGTGAGCTAGGTGTAGACTTCATGGTGTTACGAGATAATACTACTGACCTGTACTCTCATGCTGCGCTGGGCCAAAAGGATGCGCCGATAATCGTCAAACATTATCGTGTTTTAAACTATGCATATCTGTATCCCCTTCACGTGTTTCCCTACCGTATTCTGGCAACGCTATGCATACATCCTCGCCCGCAACCCGACAAACTCAACCATTACGACCCCCGCACTCATCCTTAAACTTCCCAATCACATTGGCGTTGACTGGAGAATAGCAGGGATGAGCCGCTGGTGTCGAACTCCGACATAAGCGCCGGGTCAGAGGCGAGGTTGCTGTAAAAGCTAGCACAGTCGATTTCCATTATATAGGAATCGGTGTCCTTGTAGGAGAGACCGACACTACCTCCCATACCGCGCTCGCATGACGTCGTAGTAAAATCGATACATGAGTGTTTTTGACAGGTCGAGTACGGCAAACCCAGCGTATATGGGATTGTCAAACGTTACGCTCTCTTGACTTAATTTGACCAGGGACAACGATTCACCGTATATCGTTCTGCATTTAAATGCAGGCTTTACAATTAATTTTCTCGCACGAGCTTCCCTACACACGAGTTCCATACACTGTCGTTTACGTTTATTTTCCATTAGTTTGCCGTACGTTGCGTTATTCATTAACTTAAAAAAGTCCTTCTCGAAGGCGTTCGTGGCTGCCTGACGTTTCGTCGTATTCATGTCTATATACGGCTTTAGCCACGCCTTCTGCTGGAATTGAAGGACACGCTCAACAGCCTTCAGCCGCAACCCATGATCCAATGCTTGCTTCAGAGTATGGTAATGTACGATATAATGAAGCTTGCTCTCCAGGGACGTCATGAGTTTAGCGTGTTTGGACCCCAGGGGACGCTCATTCACTGGAGAGAATGGAAGATCCATGTGCTCGTCGTAAAGAGCGGTACGGTATTCTACATCTACCTCCAGTATGTAGCCGACATCTCAGTCGTCCGGCACGCTCATGACATCGATATTCGTGCCTGTCAAGTCGAAACCGCCGTATGGAGCGGCAGGGAAATCGCCCACCCGTATAAATTATTGGCATCTACATACTGCAGGTAGGTGGATGGCTTGCTGGCATCGTACGTGGCTGGTGTATACCTATTATTTGCTACCACGTGCCTCTTAATACACTGTGCCACCCCTCCCCGGATACCAGCCTCAATAAACAGATGTACATCGTAGTCTGTAAGCAACTCTAATTCCACCTGCGTCTTGTGCAACATTGCGTCAAACGAGAATCCGGGAGCACTAACATAGCGCACACAGTCGAGACTATATGTGTGTAGTCAGANCGCACACAGTCGAGACTGTATGTGTGTAGTCAGAGCCCCCGAAAATTCTCGAAGACTTCGCACAGAATCAGCACGTCCGTCTTTATTGATATGTTCTATTGGTTTTTTTTATAATTACCATTATCATATTTAATATTTAAAAAATGTTGGTACATGTTTTCAGTATTTTATTATATTAGTTTTTTAGGATTTGGTTAGTTTTTTTCATATTTTAAAATTAACATTTAAAAATCAGCATAATTCATAAAAAAAATTCATAAACAATCATAATTTAAAAAATTGTAAGTTTGGAATTTTTATTTTAACAGCTTAATTTTTTCAACAGTTTTCTTCTTGTTCATTTAATTTTTCTTTACAATTATAATATATTCTTAAACATGTGGTGCATGGAAAAAATTTCTTCTGATGATTGTTACATTGTGTTGAAATGAGTTTTGATAACTCTTTAATTTAACAATAATGACATTTTTTCGTTTGTAAAATGTAATACATTTATATTTATCCTTTTTTGTTATTTGTAGTTGATACATTTCAATATTTTCATTAAAAGAATAAACCTTCATCGAAAAATCAAATTTCATCTCGAATTGAAATATATCATGGATTTTCAGTCACGTTTCGATTTTTTCTAAAATTTTATCAATTTCTAAATTAACAATTTTACACTTTTGAATTGTTTGTGGATCTTTGACTGCGGGATATAAAACTGAGTGTGACAGAATAAATTAAACATTTTTGATAATTATTTTTTATTGATACAAGTTATTATATTTTTTATTTTGCTATTAATTTAATATATAAGCTAGTTAATGGATTGTATCTATTAACAAGTAATTTTAAGAATATTTAATGAAAATACTGATTAGCCAGAGCCTTGTGCTTCAAATTCAGTCATTTCCAATCAAATTTTATTGGAAAGATTATTTAATATTTTATAGAATAGTTGATTGATAAATAATTGAGTTTGGAATTCTAATTTACATTTTTATGGACCTCCATATTTATAAAAATTATCGTAATATAAAATTAATTTTAGAGCATTTATTTTAAAATTTAGATTTAAAATATGATTGATATTATTTGTAATTACTCTTTTAGTTGATTCTAAAATATCATTAGGTGTCATTTAATTTTCTATATTTTTAATTACGAATGTTTGTATTTTTGAGTCAAAAGGTGTCCTTTTTCTTTTAATTGGTTTTCTTTCTTTGCTTAAATTATTAAACTAGTCCCCATTAATTTTATTTTATTAGAAATACCATCATAAATATTTGATTGTTTAAAATCAATAGCTTTATTATAAAATCCTTGTCTCCTATTTTCTGGCTGAGTAAATATTTCTTCAACAAATTTATATTTAATTTCATAAAACATGTCTGTTTGGATCTCCATTTCTAGGTTTAAAAAATAGTATACTTCCAAAAAAATTTAATTGTTAAAATTCTTAAAATTTAGTCTAAATTCCTTGTCTTATATTGTAATGTTAAATAAAAATACATACAGCAAAATTAGATATGTTTGAAATCTTTAGTTTTATTACGAATTACATGTCTTGAATAAATGTCTTAATAAAATTAATGTCTGAAATAAATAAATAAATGTTGAATAAATGTCTTAACAAATGTTGAATAAATGTCTTAATCAAAATTCATAAAAGATTTTTTTAATTATGCCATTTAATCGTTGTAGAACATTTTCAGTGGACTATACAAATATGTTTAGTATATATTTTTTTTGCTGAAGATGTCATTTCATGAAATGAATAATTTTTTATATTATAAAGTGTTAAATCATTTTTTCCAAATTTTGTTTTTGCTAATAGCATTAGAAGAATAATTGCATAAAAACAGCTTTTATTATATATTTTGATTTATTACAAATAGTGTTTAGTATTTATTTCATAAATAAATAAAGCAACACATAAAGCAGTCTCTGCTGTGTTAATTTTTTTTATTTGAATAATTCTGTTTATGACAAAATACATTTTTTATATTTATTTGCAAAGTTTGCATAAATAAGAATATTTATCTGTTGTTTTGGGATGAGTAGAAAATGAGTTTGATGTTACTGCCTTCTGAGTTATACAGGGTTGTGGCTAGTAGGGTACTGAAATACTGTCCTTTGGTGCAGACTAAGGGCACCTGTAGTTGTTGCATAAGGGGTGAAAAATACACTTAGTCTCAGTTAGTTAACACATAAGTCTTTTATTTGACTGAAAATAACATGGGTATTTACATACACACGAGACTTACCCCCCTCCACGTCGTAGGCCTGAAGGGCGGGTTGGCGGAATGCTATGCGTTGGGGGAAGGTTGCTTGAATGGAAACGTTTTTGCTTAACTGTGACTGCGGCTTTTGATGAGTTGTCTTCGTTGG
Organism: Clitarchus hookeri; assembly: GCA_002778355.1. Lineage (NCBI taxonomy): Eukaryota > Metazoa > Arthropoda > Insecta > Phasmatodea > Phasmatidae > Clitarchus > Clitarchus hookeri. Next base: position 824,697 of record NQII01000175.1, on the reverse strand, counting down.
TTGGTGTAGCTGGGTCAGCTCGGCGTCCCTTCTCGGAAGTCCGGGGTTGGTTTTTCCGGGACTTGTGTTGCCTCTGCGATCTCGGCTGGTGGTTCCCGTCGGAGACCTTAGAGCATCTCCTCTCCTGCATAAACGTCCGCCACGATCCGGCTCACGCTTCCGACTCCTCCGCCTCACGTCGAGGCCACCGAACAACTCTCTTCCGTCTCGGCTGCGCTCGTGATTTAACTCGTTCATCGCGATATTGAAGCTACCTTTGTCAGCAATTTCTCGGGAGAGGATTGGGGAGTTCCCCCGTGTAACTCGGGCGTTTTGGTGCCCGATTTTGTGTCTTATCAGTGGATTGTGCGCTCCAACCAGGGTGGAGAAAGGAGGGGGAGGGTGGTGTCACGGGAATTCCTACAGTACTAATTTCTGAGTTGTGGTCTGCACAATTCTGGTCGGGGGCACCCCCTGCTTCCTTCGTCGTGAGCCGCCTGTCTACCATTTCTCTTGCGTGGCTGAAGGTTCTCCCCCGAGCCAGTAGCCTCGGGACTTTCCCTGTGTCATTCGAGCCTCGGTTCATCCCCAGTGG
>NQII01000175.1:781789-819649 GCA_002778355.1 Clitarchus hookeri | reverse complement strand
AAGACAAGAATAATGTTACTCAAGGCGCGGGTCATAGTTCAAAGTTTTCCGATTGTGCCCAAACAAAATCGAGTTCTCAGAGAATCCTTGCCCAATGTCACGTACGCCTATAGGCTGTTAACGACAAAGCGAGCACTTGAGCCCGTACTTAGAATTTTATTTCAGCTTATTTGTATCATTTCGCCAATTGTAACCGCAAAACGAAGCCTAATTGGTTCACAGAAATTGAAAAAGACCTAAGAGAATTAAAAATTACAGAAAAGTCATTACTTGATAGAACAGTACACATAAAATTTAAAGACGAAGGGATAAGGTTCCAAGAAAAATCTAAAATAAAGTCAAAACCCATCATCTCAGATGAGGAGAGAAGAAGAAGATCTGAAAGAATGAAGAAGTACTGGGTGCAAAGGAAGGAGTAACACTCAAAGAAATGACTGTTTCATCGTACCCCAAAGAGGGTGAAACGAATATTAAAAAAAACACAGTTTATAGATGTTATAGCTCTCAGAATGTAACGTCTGAGGCGACAGTAAAATATAATTTTTTTTAGTTATTATGCCTGATGGGAGGGTCTTGAAAAGTGCTTACATTAACATGAATAGCATATACCATATTTTGCAAAATGTTTATTGGGGCTAAGATTATATGAGAAGAGCATAGCTGATTTCGAAATATTTCATCGAGGGTAAGTGAAAATTGCTGGTTTACAAGCAAATTTGAACTAAATATAAAGAAAAGACATGAAACCTGCACTAAAATTATTTTTAACATAAAAAATAGATTGTAATACATTCAATCAATGGCGAAACTATGTCTCTAACTTGAGAAAGGGCACGCGTTTAGGCACCCCTGAATATATTATTTTTATTGGGGGGGGGGACATTTAGGTACTTGTGTTGTCATTTTTGCTTCTCTTATAAATTTCATTTTGGCGCGATCAAAACCTAGATTGCATGCTGCATAAAAAACTAGAGCAAATAATATACCTCAGGAGCGAAAATAAATTTATATAAGTACCAGAAATCAACTGTATAACAATTTATTAGCGATTGTACACTGTACAATATATCAACACATCTTGGTGAACAAAACCAGTTTGGATGCCCACTTATTTTTATTCTATCGCCCTCTTACTTAATTTAGGCATGTTTAATGTATATACCGTGCCCCTCTTAGATGTTACGCCACTGCATACGATAATAATGACAAGGAATTATTTAAAAAAAACGGTTATATTTCTAGAGTCTTAATAAAAATGCTGTAATCACGTTGGTGTTCATTGAACATTCGTTATTTTTGTTTTATACAGATGAGAGTAAGAACTGGTGTAATGTTAACACAGGTGGTTTCATTTTCTTACAACTCTGCCGCTTGTTGGACGCGCGTGCGATCCTCGTTAGCTTCGTGCAAGCAAAGGTAAGTTTTGACGAGGTGCAGGGATGCGCAGCGAACAGACAGTGGCAGTCAAGCATGGCTCTCGGAAGAGTTCAGTTAAGTGTGAAGGAACTGTGCATACATACATACATACATACACACGTACAGACATGCGTATAGTAAGTGATCTCTCAGGATTTCTATACAAGTCGACTATAGTCTATTTGCAGTTTCTTCACACTCTTCAAAACAAAACATTGAAAAATCACCCCATGTATGACGTGTTTAGTTGTATCCTAATTATGCCATGTGTCACAAGCGTTTTGAACTTGTGTTCATGTAGAATTACCTTATGTTTGGTTAAACTGAACTTTTAATTGTATTCTATCTATAAAATACAACATTTAATTTATAGTTAACGTGAACATGAGACAAGGAGAAAATAAGTGTGTTAGTAATGCCTCGTAAGAAATAGTTCTTGCACAAAATGTTATTGAATTGAGTGCGCACGAATGCGGTGCGCTATTTCTTTGGTGGGATCATCTAGACTTTGTTAAGGCGTAGGAATATCCTGTTGGTAGAACTGCAGCTGGGCTTCACGAAAGTTGGAAGTAACCATGATTGGACTATAGTGGCGTAACAAAAATGTGAACAAGGGAAATGAATGCAGGGAACGCCTTCACCAAATAAGGAAAGCTACCCACTTGCCATCTCACCTAAATTAATGTACTCTTCCAAAGGAGTAGAATATCGCAAAATTTGTGGAAGTATTAGAAATGTTTGGTCCTTTCCGTGACCATACTTGTGTGACGGAATTTGCTTAGGCGTTACCTCCACGACGCAAGGTTTCCCTTTAGAATATCGAACAAGTCGTGCATATAGTATTAAGTTGTAGGCTCAAGTTGGCTCAACAACATGCTGCCGCCGTCGAACTACACAGCCTTATCGGCATGGAAACGAGCTCACTTCTAAATATAAACCGAGTCTTCGGGAAGGATCTGGAAAACTGGAGGCGCGAAAATCGCTACCGTTATAATGAAATGATTCAAATTTCTTATTAATTACATTAATTGAAACTGTTATTTTATAGTGCGTTTAGAGTACAGTTTCAACCCTGATTGTATTGTACTTGTAGGGTACGGAAGGATACCTATTGAAACGTTACTATAAACAGATCCGGACTGTACTGATATGAGTGGAGTGAGTAATCTACTCCAGTTGGCAAAGTAGACTGGGGTGTAGATCAGGATTGAAAATTTAGTTTGAATACTACCGATAGGAGTGTGAACATGGAGGGAGAGCAAAACCAATACCTCCAACTTGAAGTGTGTTGTTCGCATGTTTGCACGTACAAAGTTTTAGAATTTTTCTTTAAGCAAATTTCAAGATACTAGGACAATAATGTCCAAAAAGAAGGAAATGCAAACTCTCTAAANGAGGGAGAGCAAAACCAATACCTCCAACTTGAAGTGTGTTGTTCGCATGTTTGCACGTACAAAGTTTTAGAATTTTTTCTTTAAGCGAATTTCAAGATACTAGGACAATAATGTCCAAAAAGAAGGAAATGCAAACTCTCTAAACCGAAATGGACGTACAGTTTTCACAAGTGTAAAAATGGAGAAACAAATATTAAAGTTATATTAAGGATAAAAAATAAAGATATATACGAAGCGAGAGATTTTTGATTTTCTAAGAGCATTAAAAAAACGCTAGCTTGACAATAACTCCGGGACAAAAACAGTTAAACTAGCGTCTATTTATTTTTCTAGTAACGTTTGTTTTCTAATTCCGCACTTTCCTAAAGACGTCACTACACAGCTTTCAGTCCGTGTTCACTTCATCTTCCCACTTGTTTACATGTCAATCCGGATTGATACCTTAAACGCGACTTTCGGTCCATGTTCGCTCCGTGTTGGCTACGGTTTAACTCCATTCTGAGTTCAGTCCAGACCAAAGTTTTACTCTTAACGTAGTATTATGAATGACTGTATTAATCAATCCTTCTTTTCTTTTAATTGACAGCATTTATTTACCTAGTTTACTTTATTTCTTTAAAATATTCCTAATTTCTCGCAATATATGCGCTTAAATTTCCCTGAATTACCAAAACTTCATACTTCATGATTAAGGTTTTTATTTAATTAATTCGTATGCCTAAAATATTTTAAATCCCCCCCTCTCAACAAGCTAGAGGGGGACTATCATTTAACATTGCTAAATATCCTTTCAATGTCGATTTCTTGGTCGTCATTTGTCAACTTCCACGCGGAGTATCAATATTTTCTGAACAGTGAGTAGAATTAAGTTACGTTAATAGTGGCTTCGATATCATTTACCCCAGACTTTATTTGAGTAAAACATGATTGTAATATCGATACCTCAATTTCGATCCACATTCTTCCAAGGTACCAATCATTCTTTTNCGACTTTCGGTCCATGTTCGCCCCGTGTTGGCTACGGTTTAACTCCATTCTGAGTTCAGTCCAGACCAAAGTTTTACTCTTAACGTAGTATTATGAATGACTGTATTAATCAACCCTTCTTTTCTTTTAATTGACAGCATTTATTTACCTAGTTTACTTTATTTCTTTAAAATATTCCTAATTTCTCGCAATATATGCGCTTAAATTTCCCTGAATTACCAAAACTTCATACTTCATGATTAAGGTTTTTAATTAATTAATTCGTATGCCTAAAAGATTTTAAATATCCCCCTCTCAATAAGCTAGAGGGGGACTATCCTTTAACATTGCTAAATATCCTTTCAAAGTCGATTTCTTGGTCCTCATTTGTCAACTTCCACGCGGAGTATCAATATTTTCTGAACAGTGAGTAGAATTAAGTTGCGTTAATAGTGGCTTCGATATCATTTACCCCAGACTTTATTTGAGTAAAACATGATTGTAATATCGATACCTCAATTTCGATCCACATTCTTCCAAGGTACCAATCATTCTTTTCCCAAATGTCACATGCAATTTGACCATATTAATTGTGTCCTCGGTATTATCTATCTTAAAGTGTTATTCAAGTATGTCTTTAAAGACAAATTAGTACGGACTTCCAATGCATTCTGCCGTGCAAAGTACCGATTTCACAGGGTCATCGCGAGCGCGTAAAATATAAATAGTTATTTGTCGCGCTAGAATTAGGGAATTCTTTTTAGTTCAAAAATACTTACAAAAGCCGGGTTTCGATTTTCGATCCTATTCGCGTCCAACCTAGTAATTACTCAAAACTCTTCAGCTCGCCATATACGCACAATACATACTCTAAATCTGAATCACTGGGAATTACACTGTTTCAATAAATTGACAGCACCTGACTTATTCAACACACACTTAAGTCAATTCAATTGATGAATTAGTGAAAAATGCCACTTTTCCTTCACTTATTAATTCAGTGACGACATTTTCCACTGATTCATCAAACATCTCATTCATTGTTAATTTGCTTTTTGACTGATGGTTTAGTTAAACAATGTGTATCAAATTAAATAACGCATAAACCAATAAAATAATTTTATCTGGATTTCGTTTTTTATAATAACACTAGCTGACCCGGCAAACGTTGTTTTGCCATAAAAAGTATTTCTAGTGATTATAGTATTAGAAAAAAATAACTATAACTTATTGTAAGTGTGTGAGGATGTGGTATATAAGTGGAAGAGGCATGGAGCTCTGTGGACGATGACGGAATATAAAATTAGATAATTTAATAAATATTAATAAAATGGAAATACAAACAATTACAGCTTTGCGATCAATAATAAAGTTAATTAAGAAGTACACTTAATTATTGAAAATATAATTGTAAACACGTCACTACTACGATCTGAGCACAAATGAATAAGAGAAAGGTTATTGTGTGAGAGAAAGTGGAGACCGGCTACTCCGTGCTGTGTCACTGGGAGACACCTGGTGGGAATAAATTGTAACCTAGATCGATAAATGATCGATGATAATTGATCAGTTATCGACCTAGGGTAAAATTTATTAAATTACTAATATCGCTATAAAAAAATAAGGGTTGGTGGTAGAAGGGTGAAAATTTAGGAGGGTATGTATTTTTTGATGCCACATCATAAAAAAATAAAAAATAAAAATTTTGTTCAAACAATAAAAAAAAATTGTTTGGGGGTGGCCACCCTTATTACTTAGGGGTGTAAAAATAGATATAAATCTATTCTCAGACCTACCGAGTATACATAAAAAATTTCATAAAAATCGGTCCAGCCGTTTCGGAGGAGTTCAGTGACTAACACTGTGACGGGAGAATTTTATATATTAGATTTTACGAGACAACGTTCAGTCTTTCATTCCTTTTANTTGGAGGAGTTCAGTGACTAACACTGTGACGGGAGAATTTTATATATTAGATTTTACGAGACAACGTTTAGTAATTCATTCCTTTTCTTTTACGTATTTCATTTCGTTTTTTCACATAATCATCTCAGGCCTCGGTTTGAAGGTTTAAACTATGCATTAAATGTGGTGAAATGAATACATTTTTACATACTATTTGTTTTAACAATCCTAATGTTTGCAGTTCAACTAAAAACGAAAAGTAAGGATGTAAAATTTAGAGCAACAAATTTCTGATAAACACGTTTAATATATATTGCCCCCTCCCCCCTCATTCTAGTCAACGTTGGCATTGTGGTTCAATTAGTAAGGTAATGGAGTGAAAGCGTTTTTGTTACTTTTTTTAATTACGTTAAATTACACAATAAATAAAAGTGACTATCGGAAATAACTGTGTTTATTTCTCGTAATTTCTTGGCTATATTCAACAAAAGCAATGTTTTATTCGGTGCATGCAGTTGCCTGTCACTTATTCAATCAGTGAAATTGTTTCACTGAAACAACCAGCGGTTTTCCACCGATTCTAAGTGAAGCCATTTTCACTGATTCTAGTAGTTTAATTTCACTGCGCATCAATGGTTTTCTACTTATTCGAATTTAGCGTGCACCCATAGTTAATTAATTCGACTGAAATGCAAAACTTTATTCAAGCATGGAACTGAACCCACGCTTTGTCTCGTGGACAACAATATACTGTTCTTGTCAGCACCTTAGACTACTCAGTCAACCTGTCGCCTTAATTATAGCAATCCTGCTAAAATAATAAGGGCATTAGTAGAATGGTTCTGATGAGTCTGGGACAAGGGCACGTGGCACAGGCATCAGGCACTGACCGGCCGCCATATTGAGACTTCACACGACCGCCACATTGGAACTATGTGACCTTGGCCTCACGCCCGTGACATTGCTACCGTGCCCGTAACCTTAAATGACCTTGAACCCAAAAAATCGTAAAATTACCCAACAAATTAAAAATATGATTAAAAACGTTAAAAACATATTTAAAAATTGCAAAGAAAAAATAAGTGTAAAAAGGAAAAACAATAAAATTTCGAAGGTTTGGCTTAGAGGGGCGGAGGGTTTGGAGCCAGAGCCGACTGATCGCCATGTTGTGTCGTCACCCGACCACCATTTACACGCATAGCTCCACCCCTACCACCAGACTGTGCTGGTGATTTCACGACGCCTTCACATTGCTCGCTCGTGATTGGTGCGCCCAATATATCTGACTATGATCTAGCCCATAAAAACGCCTATTCTACCTATATTTTCCAATAATTGGTAATAGAGTAACATCCAAACAGACCAACCGACCACATGAAACAGTTATACCAAACAACCATTTTAACCGGCCATACTTGCCAGCCACACGAACCAGTCATGTCAGGCCTACCAGGTGAAGCACCCATACGAGCCAACCATATAAGCCATCAATACCTGCTAAATGATACGTACAATTCATACCAGCTAAACACACCAGCAAACCAGACTAAATGTCCATACCAAACGAACATTACAGCCGACCAGCCTAACAACCATCAAGATCAGCAAACCATCATCACCGATCATACCATCCAGCCGACCACTCATATAGACTGACCATTACTAGCAGACCATATCAAAGGACCATAAAAGCCGACCAAGACAACCAGCCAGAGCAGTCAACGATTGAAACTCCACCCAAGGCTGACTCTACAAGACTGCCTGCTGCTAAGACCAACTACTGCCGAACTGACTAGAACAATGGTCAAGACCATCAATCTGTACTGATAGACGATGACGACCTATCTCAATAAAAGTAGCCTAGTACGAATCTAGTTGCCAAACTCTCCGCAAAATCTTCACAAGACATTTCAACCAGAGCTGATCATACCAAAGAGCCATACCAAATGACAAGTCCAACCAACCAGTTAAGAGACATTCCTCAAAAATATTCCTCATTCCTGAAGAAAATTCCTTAGTTCATTCGTTTCCCATATAGAACTCAGCTGATTTTAAAAGATCCGATTAAGGCATAATACTTCAGATCGTACCATAGCCCACCTCCTGCACATGCTCGCATAAATTTTTATTTAAAACACTCTCTCGCAATCGATTGTATACACCATTGAATTAATAAGTCTTCCAGAGAAGCAGAGCGGTTTGTATAAGAGATTAAAAACACATTATTATGTATACATAAATTTAATTAATTTACTTATCATATGCATTGTATTTTTCTAATTATTTCGTGCATTAAATATTTATGCTTCTTAAGCCTTGTATCCACTTGAGCACGCTCAGGCGAATGAGCCGCTCATTCGTCTGAGCGTGCTCAGAAGAACAAAATTACAGTTTTGGCCGAACGAGCCTCGGCATTGAAATAGTTGTGCTCAGAGTGCTCAGTTAAAACGCTAGGCTCCGTCATGTCTTCACGTGTCCGTGTAGCTGCTGCGGCCTTTATTATCGTTCACAGTGTATTAAAGAAGAAAAGAAGACCACCAAGGTGGTGGATGAGAGAAATGTATCGCCATCGAAGAAACCACTCTACTAATATGATTCGTGAATTGACTTTCGAAGGAGATAACGAACCATTTCACAACTTTACAAGGATGTCAAGGATGGATTTTGAGCATTTACTTTCATTGATTGGACCGGAAATTAAAAAGCAAGACACAGCCATGCGCGAGGCCATCCCACCGCACCATAAGTTAATGATAACTTTAAGATTTTTAGCTACAGGAGATTCCTATTCTAGCTTGCAATACATGTTTAAAGTGTCTAAACAGAGTATAAGCCGTTTTGTTCCGGTAGTATGTGATGCCATTGTACAAGCACTCAAAGATTACATTAAGGTGAGCTTGTTTATTTATTTTGTATTTTGACTTTCAATTATAACTAGGCAGGTATAATATTATAATAAATGTAAAATACGATTGGTAGGATTGTTTAATTAAATATAATAATAATTATGATAAATAGTTTTTTTAAATGTCAAATAAATTCTGAGGGGTTATTGATTCCTCATTTAATATTGATGTCTCTGCTGGTGATGGTTGACCAGTCGATTCAAAAGTCGGTGACGGTGGCACATATGGCGATGAAACAGCTGATGCCGATGTACTTGCACCATACCCGTATTGTTGCTGTGTATAATAGGCGTTTGGTGAATAATTTCCCATATCTGCCTGGAATATTATATTATTTATGGCATGCTTGACACATGCCAAGGTCCCTTTATCGTATTTCTTTAGCTCGTTGGCAATATTCAATGCATAACTAGTATACGGGTCGTCATTGTCCGCTGTTTTCTTTAAAAGTTCAAATGCACTCTTTAGCATTGGATTGTCTTTATCTATTTTTTGTCTCTTAACAGTTTTCTGTATTGGAGGGCGCATTTCACTGCTTGCTTCGTTATCGTTGATGTTTTGACTTTCAGCATCCAACATATCTTGTGTTCTTTTTTCCTGTAAATAAAAAATTTTATATTAGGCGCTGATGTATTATAATTATATTTCAGGTTCCTCGAGCTGAAAGTGAATGGCTAGATATATCGCAGAAGTTTGAAGAAAAGTGGAACTACCCTCATTGTGTTGGGGCAATGGATGGCAAGCATATTCAAATCATAGCACCACCCCACAGTGGAGCTGAATATCGAAACTATAAAGAATTCTTTAGCATTGTATTATTTGCGGTAGTGGATGCTGATTATAATTTTATATATGTGGATGTTGGATGTAAGGGTAGAATTTCTGATGGGGGTGTATTTAGACATTCCAATTTATATAGAGAACTAGAAAATGAAACTTTAAATATTCCACCACCAAAGATATTGCAAATTCCTTATGATGTACAAGTACCTTATGTTATTTTAGGAGACAATGCGTTTGCTCTTAATGAATATACAATGAAGCCATTTGCCGGTAATAATTATATAAAAGGTTCCCTGGAACGAATTTACAACTACCGACATTCTAGAGCTCGTCGCGTCGTCGAAAATGTATTTGGGATTATTGCATCAGTTTTCAGAGTATTACGTAAACCGATCACAATAGACACTAATAATGCGATTTCAGTTGTAATGGCTATTACGCATTTGCATAACTTTATGCGTAAACGGAACCATACAAGAGAATACTACTGTCCCATTGGGACTTTTGATAGGGAAGAAAATGGCGAGTTTATTCCGGGTACATTTAGGAACGATGAGCCACTACAATCCTTATCTTCTTTACCACACATACCCAGGAGGTCTACCAACCATATTAAAGAAATTCGTATGCATATCGCTCGGCATTTTATAACAAATGCAGAATTACCTTGGCAATACAATTTGAATTAAATTAGCTTATATGGACTTATGTAATTAAATAAACTTACATTGCAGCTATCTCGAGTTTCATTTGGTTCACTTTTATCCATCAAAAATTTCATCCGATCAAATGCAAACCATTTTGACACGTACACTTGATCTCGACCTGACAAACATATTTTAAACAAAAATATTGAATTACATATGTAAAATGTGGCATGTTGGTAAATCAATATACACACTATAATAACACTTACCGCTTCCCGTTGTAGAACTTCGTTTTTGCTTAGCTCGTTCTCGTCTAAATGACCCTGTCAAACTTACAATTTTTTTTTTTACGTCGTTTACACTGAAATTTAATATTTCACTGATTTCACGCCAAGCATCTTCTTTTTTTGTCCTATTATAATATTCTTCGTACGAGCTATCCCATAACACCCTTTTTGATTCATAAGCATCAATTAGTGTCAAACAAATTTCGTTATCCCACGAGCCACTCATTTTATATTGATTAGCAAAAGTAAATTAATATAAATCTGATTTAAAACTATCAAAAAAGCGGAACTCGACGCGCTCGTTGCTCACAGAGCCTAACAACCGTCCACACTGAGCACCGAGCGAATACTGAGCGCCTTTGAGCACGGACAAAAACCGACAAGGTGCCGGGTCGCCCTGAGCGCGCTCAGACCTGCTCGGGCTGAGCGCGCTCAGGCGTCTCCACGTGAGCGGCTCGGCTAAATGAGCGGCTCATTCGCCTGAGCGTGCTCAAGTGGATACAAGGCTTTAGATGTTTGCAAATCATGGGTAGTAGCCACCAGTCTCATCTGATATAACCCCGAACCTTCAGTTCATCGTTGGTTGAAGCTATCTGAACAATGTGTGAGAGATCCCCATGGTTTTTGCAGGTCAATCAAATGTATGAGTCTATAAACAAGTTCATTCGGGTCTTGGCCTTCTGCCCTCTGCCTTCTTCGCACCACTTGACGCAAGGAACTCTTTATATAAATGTGTGAGAATGTCGGGAGAATCATCATCCTTCTCATCAGATACTTCATCATCACTGTTTTCATGGTCATTGCCAACAATGCTGTCTTCATGATAGTTGTTACCTCCTATTCCGTCCTCAGTATCAAGATTACTTTTCTTTGTAGGAGTCTCGTGGTCATCACCAGTATTAAGAGCCAATGGTCGTTTATTTTGAAGTTCCTCGATTTCACACGAAAGTCTTGCAATTGTACATTCCGCACAAACTGACTGTACCACGCATCGTAGGTTTTACATTTCGTCATTCTCATTAACTGTCTCGTCATACTCGTCTGTGAAATCAGTACCCATCGATGCAGCTAAAGGTAATGACGGCACCACTTGCTAATACCCAGCAAACGAACGCTTGCGGAACTTGATGTATTTCTTCAATGTATCACTTTTCATAAACTGCATGTGGTCATTGTCATAATGCTTCATCGTGCGAGTTCCCTCATCGTCTGCGAACATATTATATAGTGCATTAACTGGAGGTAACGATGTAAACACATGCTCTTTCTCAGTGGGCGAAAGAATACTACATTTGTCGGCCATATTTTATCACCCAATCCATTGTGTGCATTACCCAATCGGTTATTGTCAAAGGTATGCACAACACGAACACATGAAAGTGGGCAACATCTAAATCTGAAAACCACATTAATTCAGTTTATTTATATTTGGTCTGTATTTTCCAAGACACACAGAATTAGTTTTTCTGTGACCCTTTCATACAAGTTCACCATCTTAAGTTTGTTTGTCATATACATAATAATAAGGTGCAGGTTGCGAAATAGTCGTAAAGGAGGCAACTTACTAAGAGTTGGTATATGTCATGCCAGCAAAACCTCTATAGTTTATGTTCTTTAACCACTCATGTTATTGCTAATCGCATGACGACCGATTAAGTCTGAACTTCATTTAAGGCACAGCGTTAACATTTGCGGTAGTAAAAATTTTAACACATATTTAGCTAGTGACTTATTCCTACACATAGAATCTTGTAAAGCAGAATTTAAAAGTATTTCAATGCCAGCAATACACTATACTACTGATTATACTATCACCATCAATACCAACATTCAGTTTGGTTATATATACATTTCGGAGTCAAAACATGAATTTGTATAACATACCATACTCGAGCCATTTTGCTATGAGCTATCATATTTCCAGTCTACGCCTCAATGCACTCAATATATAAATCCAACTATATTCTATGAGCTTGGTCAACAAAACTCACTCCCTTTTCCCACGACCCGCCTCCACGAGACCATAAAAGCCAAGTATCAACATCGCTGCACGATCGCAGGTAGGACTAAGAGCAAACCAGTTCCTCATTTCAGCCCCTCTCGAGATAATCGCGATCAAATGTCACTCCCATCATATTAGTTTTAACTTATTCGCCCTCGCACGCACAAGTTTCAATAGTTACGCTTGCTTTTACTTCATTTGAAATTAAACAGTATTCAGAAGTGGAAGAAAAGTTTTAATTGTTCAATCAATGGTAAAGTTTATGTTTATTCTTTAAGTGTCGGAATCATCCAAGTAAACATTTTCTTTATTCCTTTTCTGTTCAGCTCTCTGCAAGTCATAAGAGGCAAGCATTCTCTTTTCGAAAGACTGTTATTATATTGCGACAACAGATCACGGAAGGAATATTAATAGCATTAATGATGTGTCTGTACAACGTTGCTGATTTAAAAAAATACGTTACTGAATAAAATACAAGCTGGTGGCATTTAAACAGAAAATATAAATCCATATGCCCTTTGACTAGTACCAATTGTATACAATCCACGCATTTTCTCAAGCTTTCATTACCAGTACATGTAGTTTGAAACAGTTACTTTGAAAAACACCAAAAATTTATTACAATTAAATTAGCTTGAGCTTTTATTTACAACACATATATTTTAAAACAGCTATTTTCTGATTACCAGATCCATTAAACGGGATGGAGGGCAGCCATCTTAGCCCATCAAAGCCTCCAACCTCTAAAATGAATTTTTAAAATAATTCAAATAAATTACGGTGGGAGGCAGTCGTGACGACCCTCCAAAGCTCCTACCTTTAAAATTCACAAATAAAACCAAGCCAAACACAATAAAAACGAAAGCCCTGGCAAATGAATTGTGGAAACGGAAAACACATTAAAACTTATTTAACTTGGGCGGCGCACGAAAGACAATCACGACACGTTAAAACAAGTGACACAGCAGACGCGAGACCATAGTTAAATCCAAAGAAAATTTAGAACGGCGGCCAAAACCAAATTTAGAAATGGGAAACAGCTAGGGGAGAGTCGGGTAGACCCGGCCGGACCTGCGTGCCGGAAGTGTGTAAGTAGCGTGTTTGTGCAACAATTGCCCTCAAGTATGAGTCAGTAGCATATACAACTCCACCTCATCGCCACGAAATTATTTCGTTTACCGATACTATATGTGGAAAAGGTGATAATCATTCACATTTCACATTATCTTACTTTCTATCGTGAATCAAGATGGACAGAACGTAATGGTTTGCATGCGATACTTAGCTAGTTGTAAAATATTATAACTACCAAACTAGTATAATGTTTATATCGAATCTACCGTAACCAGACTTTGGGTGTATGAATGTGCAGCATAAAACTTACACTTAAAACATTTCTTCTGTATTTAAACACCCAAATACAACAAACGCAACTTTCCTTTAAATCTTATTTTAGTAAACATCATTTCAGCTAGCCATTCTCTCCTCTATCAAATATATTATATATATGACAACAGCAAGGAGGGCTACAAGACTAAGTCTACACTATATTTTATAAGATTCTAGGAGTGATTATCCGAATTTTCCATATAATTATTCTCGATATTACAATGGCAGTCTCTTCACTTCTTTTAAGAAATTTACATAGAAGGTTTTTTATTTTTTCAGAGGGATAAAAATGGGTAATATTGTAATGTTATCCATTTTTGATGCTTCAGTACCCGTTGAAATAAAGGATTTAGTTATATTTTTTTACTGTTCGGAATGTCTACAAAATCACTCCCACTTCTAGAAGCCATGACGTTTTTAACCATTAGAAGATATGTCTCAATCCAGTTCTTTATAAATATACAGTATTACAAGTTTGTTTTTCCACAGTCTGTTTCATACTAATAAAAATTACGTCTTAATGTATGACACACCCAGTCTATTTTACTTCATGCAACTTTATTATACTAGAAGTCAGGAAATGTAGGTTTCAGTGCAATTGATTGGAGGGGGTGAGGTGCTAAGGTACAGTCCGCCATACTGGATGATGTTATGGCTACCATCTTGTGTGTTCTTCACCTTTATGTATCCACAATCTTGTTTCTGTCCGCTGTCTTGTTTTTGATCATCTGCCATCTTGTATAACTATTTTGTAATTTATTTTTTGTCCACTATCTTTGTTTATAACTGATAGGGGCACTCTTTTTGGGTCATTCATCATCTTTGTTTATTATAACCAGGGGTTCTGCACTCGTTCTTGCTTGACCACCATTTTTGTATGACTGCCAGAGTGAGCTGGTATCGCGCATCTTATTTTACGGCCGCCAGAGTGCACCACTGGTGTCTGCCATCTCAATTTATGATTGCTTGAGTTGAGTGTGCCACAGGTGCTCACCATCTTAGTTGCATTCGTCGTACTCTAGAGTGCACCACAGCGATCTTCATTGCTCTCGTTGTATGCTAGGCAGTGCTGCTTCCTCGCTCGTAAGGTCACCCATACACACGTATTTGTAGTAAGACTACTAAAAATCTCCCAGAAGAGCAGCGCAATGGACTGCCACTCTTTGGGTTGCCGATCAGTTGACCAAGCCGACTGGGCTATCGGAACATGTAGCAATGCAAAGGGTGTGAAATTCATGGTAGTGTGAGGGTAGTTATATGTATATAAAATTTTGTGTTTCATATTGCATCAAGTATATAATACGATATAATTTGAAAAATCTAAAGTAGTAGGGACATGTATGTCCCACCACAGCTGACGTCCTGGAATGGCACTGACATATGGACAGCGGCCGCCATCTTGGAATATCTCTTTTTTCCCTTTATCCTTTTTCTCTCCAAATAGCCATTTTCACTCAAAATTCTGAAAATCGCCTGAATTTCCCTCAAAATGTTCCATTTTCCCCTTCAATTTACTACAAAACACTTCGCTTTGCACGATCTGGCTGACATGAGAGCCATTTGCACAATCCGGCAGAATATGACAAGAATTGTAAAAATATTTGCCGGGTTGTGCAATAATTTACAACCACAACTTCACACTCTATCATTACATGTCAACACCAACCATCTTGTCACAAGAATGTTCCAGATCATTGTCCTGTCACGCAACTTTTTGCTCTGTCACTCTGCCTTGTTTCAAGCATAAATTCTACGACCCACACCCAACTACGCATATGCTAACGACGTCTATCCTAATCACCTATATGCTTTTACATACACTAATCATGCCTATGTTAATCATGCAGGCATATGCCAACCACCTGCTATCGTGCCTTCATAATCGCCAGCATCTGCCCAAGCCTATCATCTTGGATTCGCCACCACCGAACTACTGTTCATACCATTCAAATTCATATCACAGGCATCACCCCTGACGACGATCAGGGCGGTACAGGTAAGTGTGCCTCAAGCCATTTGAGCACCATTTGCCACCCACCGAAGCCACCAAGTTCATATCATGGACATCGCTCCCAAGGTCAAGCAAGATGGCGGGGTAAATTATGCCTTAACCCATATGATAAGCATAGTTAGCTATAATTTCCGATGTATTTCATATATGGTTGCCAAATTCATATTATAGGCATTGCTCCCATGTCGAGCAGGGTGGCAGGTTCAATTGTTCTTTAACCACTCTTATACGCATAGTTAGCTATAATTTCTTAACTGTTTAATATATAGTCACCAATTTCATTTCCTAGACATAACACCTAACGTCGACCAGGGTGGCAGGTTCAATTATGCTTTAAGCTTTCTTATAAGCATAGTTAGCTATAATTTCTGAACTGTTTAACATAGAGTAGATATGAACTCCACCGACAAACATCTGCAGGTGATTCCTCATTAAAAGATAGGTCGAAAACATACATATGACACTGTATTTCCTTATAATTTAATTGTTAACTCAATCCTCAACACGTACCCGTAGTTTGAATTGCAGTGTTCTTAAACCTGCTGGAGGCAGGTAGCCTTGTTGTATGTTTCATGTTAAGTTTATGTTGTATTTTCGATTAGGGATCACATTGGTACTCTATAAGTATGGTATCATTATCTGTACAACAGAAAAAAATTAATTGTTTTGATTTATGGCAAATGTGGATGGAATATCGACAACACTGTCATATTTTATGCTGAGCATTTTACAGTCAGTATACGGTCACGCACGTCATTTTTCCAGGTTGTCAATCAGTTTACTACTGACGTAAGTATGCAACCTAAAAATAGGACACAAAGAGCACAGTGACAGTGTTAGCTGCGGGGGCCCATAACCTCCATGCGAGCACTCGAGAAATAGCTCGCGGTAGAAAAAAATCGTAACATAGTGTTTGGAGAATACTAAAACAACATAAATTGCATCCCTACCACATGTATATGTATTAAGAACTACATGGTAATGATTTCCATAATCAAGTAATGTTTTGTCAATAGGCACTGCAACAAAAACAGCGAAAACCGAATTGCTTTCGCAGGGTGATGTTCTCCGATGAGTCGACTGTGACCAACCATGGTGAGGTTAATCGACACAACATGCATTACTGTAATGTGAAAAACTCACAACGGTTGCATCAAGTTTAACATCAGCATCCATGGTCTGAAAACATTTAGTGTGGTTTCATAGGCCACGAACTCATTGGTTCCTATTTCATTGAGGGTTCCTCAATCGGTCCAAAATACATCAACTTTCTACAAGACACTCTAGCAACATTGCTGCTTGAAGACCTAAGCCTTGAACAGCGACAGAGCATGTGGTTTCAACATACAGTTCCCCAGCATTATACAGCAGCAGCAGCATAGGTGATATTAGATAGCGATTACAATGGTCGCTTGATTGATAGAAGTGGTCCTGCAAATTGGCATGCCAAATTGCAGGCCTTACGTCCCTAGATTTCTTTTTGGGGGGTTTGCTCGAAAATAGGACATGTCACGAATTGCCAACAACTTGCGACAACATGATCCAACTAATTAAAAATACCTGTGCACAAACTGGCGCAGAAACACATTTACACTGACGAGCCAAAAAAAAACTGGTACACCTGCGTAATGTCGTGTGGCGTGGACTCTAATAATGTCTGAAGGTATGCAGGAGGCATTTCACACCATGAATCCTGCAGGGCAGTCCACAAATCCAATCTGCGCCAATTTGAGAAAGGGTTGCACGTCTGTCACGTTTAATGATTCTCATCAGTCGTCGTTTGTCCCGTTCTTTCACGATCTTTTTCCGGCCGCAGTGATGTCGAAGATGTGATGTTTTACCGGATTCCCGATATTCACGGTACACTCGTGAAATGATCGTACGCCTACATCCAAATGTTATCGCTACCTCGGAGATGCTATGTCCCATCTCTCGTGCGCCGACTGTAACGCCACTTTCAAACTCACTTAAATATTGATAACCTGCCATTGTATCAGCAGTACCCGATCTAGCTGCCAACTACATCGTGTTACTCTGATTGGTTCCATACCTCTGTTATTTGCATACGCACGCCTATATCAGTTTTTTTTTTTTTTTGCTCTTCAGCGTACATTGTGCACCATAATTTGAAGCACGAATTAATAGATTCATCGAAGTCGAATGCTACCATTTCGAGCATTTAGATTATGCACTCCGAAGGTGAGAGGCAAGGAGACTCGTCGAATATAAACACCCCGATGGTTAGAAGCCGAATACATGTACCCCAATGGTGAGAAGAAAGGGGACTCCCCGAATACATGTACCCCAATGGCAAGAGCGGTGAAAGGCAAGCGAACTCACCGAATACAAGTAACTCGATGGTGAGAAGCAAGATCACTCCCAAATAGAAGCACACCGATGGTGAGAAGCAATGGGACCCTCTGCACACATTATTAAAATTTGTATGATTCGAATGTTTCTTCAACATTGTAGCAGAAAGCATAAAAAATGGGGGTTCCTCTTTCAAAATATTTAGACGCGTAACTACATCTCGCTGTCTGTCGTGCTATTTATCACAGGTCGAGCAACTTGTTTAAGATATAAACGTGGATTTTATAGCGTGGATTTCTCCTGGAATGCAACATGTTGTAACTAAGGGCAATTTACTTCGCACAGATTAAAACATTGTCTACAACGAATCGAAAAAAAATGGTTTCTAATGAATGTTTTATATGTATTGAAGTAGAATCCAAATCTGCAATAATAATTTTCCATGTAGGAAGGCAGCACATAAGGAGTACGCACGTTGTAACAGTTAACACTGTCGATGCATGGAAGCAGGTAGTACTGCCGACAATACTTGATACGTTGCTGCGTGGAGCTCGTATGTGTCTGCTTTGCTGCGCGGGGAACATCGCTGATAGTGGTTCATTTCACATGTACGAGGTATGTATTAAATTTACTCTGTCCTGATGTAAATCTGAAGAGAGGAAAATAGTCATTGTGGTTAATATCTTAAGTATATACGTATTTTCTTTATGGTTTTCTAAAGCTGTGCGTATAACCTATACGATGGCGTCACCACGGACTGACAAATTGAAGGCTACAGTCACATATTGTACAGAAGTTGAAGTTGTGTAGTTGCCTCAGAGAGTGCGCAGTAGGGTAGACTGGGTACGGTTGTGCCATTTTTCATTTGATCAGCCATAGTTTTGTATGTATACCAGTTAGCTAAACGAAAAGTGCTTTTTCGTATAATTTCTACATAACCCTACATATAATTAATTAAAACTTTATCCCTAAACATAATGGTTTGCACACAGGAGCAAGTTAAAAAAAAAAGGGGGAAATGTCACAACCGACCACATCCCAGGGGCCGTTGTGACAGTGCTTGGGGTCAAAAGTGACAGGTTTAATAATACTCTGAAATCACTTGTATTGCAACACTCTAGCATTAATATTACATAACATTCTTTTGAAAAGAAAAGGAACAGAAAAAAGTATGTTTGGGAACACTTCAATCACTTATTACTAATAAGGCACTATAGAATTGATATACATAATAGGTAATTATTAAAACTAGTCTTCACATTACAATGAGTCTCAAATTTTTTGTTTTACATATAAACTAGCATAACTATGCATAATCAACATAATCAAAATATAAAAGAAATGTTAATTAACATCATAAATATCAAAATTATCTTTCTAGATAGAAACTAGCTTTACAGGAACTCTTTAAGATTAAAAATTAAAACATTAATAAACGTAACCTCAAAATCTTTGAAATAAAAACACGACAATGTGTTCTTCAACAAAAAAAATAAACATCTTTGTATCAACATCTGAACAAGGACATTCGATTAATGTGAAACATTTCTGCTGCTTGTCGCAGAGATACACCTCGTTTTGTTTCAATATATGCATTTTCGTATTGAGTAATGTCTTGCCTCCTCCTTTCGGTCTTCCACGAGTGTTGTCTGGGCATCTAAAACGATAAAACACAACTTTTACTTATGTCACAACCGTACCCACAAAAAATGTCACAACCGTACCCAACGCACTTTTTTTCATAAAAACAAACACCATGCCAAAATGAAATAATCTATGAACAAAGTAATCACTGCTTTTTATTTACTAATGTATATGTTNCCGTATATATGGAACAACAATTATGAAAAGAAATAGAACAAATATACTTACTTTTGACTGTCAAAAACAAATGCGGGTCGCCCCTAGCTTACGCAGCGCGCAGCGGCTGACGCAATACTGTGACACGGGTTCAGACACGCAAGCCCCTCCCTTCGCCGTTACCACAACTCGCTAATCCGTATACTTTGGCTAATATTTTGACTGTCACTTTCGTACCCTGGCACAACCGTACCCAGTCTACCCTAATGCGTATACTTAGATGCCGGATTTTCTACTGCGCACTCTTAAAGGACAGTTTGTACATTGCAAAATATAATTATTTTACATTTACATCCTATGTATAGTATTTCTGGTTTCAGCGGTGGACGATGAGCGGAACGAGCGGCGAGAGAAGTGACCAGCGGGAGGGAAATCTGCGTCTGCGAGCATCGGCGCAGCGAATAATGCGACTGGCAGGCTGGATTATTGGACTGGATGCGCGAACGAAAGACATTATAAATGATGGCAATAGACTAACTCCACATGTGCTAGCAATGAGTATGGGTTAATTGACTATAGCCAAACAGATAAATTAAGGAGGACGTTAATTAGAGTTGCAATATACATGAAATATTGCTCCCACTGAGAAATGAAAAGATTAATAGTAGAGACATATAATTTAATGCTGTAAATAATAACTGTGTTATTAAATTAAAAACCAATTTTAGTTGTATAATTTTTATTAATTATGACCTTCATCCCTGACTATTTCACATATAAATGGTTCAATTCGTTGTTAATATAATATATATTTTATTCTTATAATTAATACACTATTTATTATTAATGTTGTTTTTTTCGGTTTACCTAGGGCCTACCATGGTACGTCCCATAAGTTATTTCTTTCTGTTTGTTTTCAGGGGACAGTGCCAATTTCACTTGGACTTCACAAAATAGTTTTTACTCCAGAGCTTGAAAAACAATTGGCTGAACACGTGAGGGAACTCGACACGCTATTCTATGGTACTGGTAGGAAACGGCTCATGATTTTATCAAAGCTTCCGTCCTTTAAAGAAAGCGTTTGGTGAAGAAACTGACAAATGATTGTTGAATCATTCAGTGAGGGCAAACCCCCAAAATGACATTGCAAAAGTCTTCAGCAGTTCTTACACGAGAGTAGCAACAATGGAAAAGGCGATAAATGCTTTTAATCCTGATGTATTTTCCGACGAGGACTTTGCACCTGTTGAAGTTACAGACCATTCTCAAGAGCAGCAGTATGAAACTGGAGCAAACAATACCCACAATGCAGCAGAAAATTCTACAATCAATAAAAACGTTGCACCTCGAATTCAAATTGAAGTTCTGGCAGGCCAAGTATCCGTTGTTCAACAATCGTGCATCCCACTCTCAGTGACGTCACCACTGCCAAAGCTAGTGCGTTTGAGGAATCGGAAGACTGCGGGGAAGAAATCTGAAACTATGTCTGCAATGCTCTTCAGATAAGCCAGATGACGAAGGAATATCAAGTGAGAAAACAAGTAACGGATACTTCGAAAATCCAACTGTACCAACCAGTTCTACGGTAATTAAAAGCAATATTTTTTTTGTCCAGTCTGCGAAGAACGCTATGAAAAACCGTATTATATAGAAGACTATATACAGTGCGGTAGTTGTAAATAATAGGGTGGCACGAAGACTGCTCGAACTTTGAAGGGTGTAGAATCTTTAAATGTGATGGATGCGTATGCGTGCCCTTGAAGGACACTGTGCGCACTCTTAGGAGACCAGTACTCTATAACAGTTCGCAAGTTTTACTATTTATGTAAAATGTGTAATTCTCAGTTGAAGGAGATTTTTACATATATATTGTATATATACGATGTATATATACACTGTCTTCATTTAATATAAATACGTTTTATAATAACCTCAATACTTACAAATATACAAATATAAATATATTAAGTGTGACTCTTCGGTGCCTTCCCCCGAATCTTACAAGATACTCGAGTTTAAAGAGTATTTATTTACAGAAAGGTCATTCTTTTTTGGATGGTACACTGCGACGTATTTTAATGAAAGACTAAATGAACTTCTGAATCAGTGATTTGTGCAGTTTAACGCAGTTAATTTATTTATCTTGTTAAGCTGTCAAGAATACTTCCATTTAACGCGGAAATCTGAAAGCCTACGACGGAAACGTATTCTTGAAATATATTCATTACATACACATTTGCATTATGAAACAAGTAATTCATCAATAAATAAGTTATCTACAACTCTTTCTCCGTCCGCTTCTTCGACATTCTTGATATTGTGTTGCTGCGAACAAATGCTACGCATGCAATTTTAGATCATTATATAGCTTCTAAGATGAAAGAACAATGATTCCAGTAACATGGATAATGCTGATAACATTTAATACAAATATATGTGGCGTTGCCGACCGAGGGAGTAGTCTGGGTAGTGGAGTGGAGAGGTTTGAGTGGCTGGAGAGCCGATGAGGGTGAAGTGAGGTGAGAGTGAAGCAGCGTCGGAATGCAAGAGCGGGGAAACGGGAGATCCCCGATAAAACCCGGCACGATTCCCACATGCGAAAATCCGGTAGCAATTTCGCCAGGAATCGAACCTGGTTAGTCTAGGTGGGAGGGAGGCGGGTAGTCTGACCACTGCACCACCGCGGCCCTCGTAGCTGTGTGAGGAGAGGTGTAAATCTCCCCCATTGAACTTAAAGTTGTCAACAGTTAGCATTAAAATTGCTAAGAAATCTTTTATCGTGATAAAAAAATTGTACTAATTGTCGGAAACTATTATGCATGTTATTATATTGTGAAGTAATTTGTATCTTGGTATTTGCCCTAAGTAACAAGTGTGTCAGCAGCGCTTAGTCTAGTGTATCCTTCCTCCTCTTGAGTCAGTGAAAACCCTGCTAATACCCTTGAGAAATATCTGGCTGCACCGTGGTGTCTGCACCCATTAGATGACTTTGTGCTCTCCAGCCTTCTCTCCCTCCTCTTCTGCACTTTGTAATGGATGATCATTACGCTCTAATGTCTCTCCACACAAGTTTCCGAATCCCCCGAGAGTTATGTACTAACTCATGAATAAAAAACGCCTTTTTTTTTCCATTGTGCGAGGCGAAGCCTTATTGCTTATCCTCACTCGTCCGAACTTACCTAGCTTCACCCCTTCTGCAGATATTTGTCGTTTCCGCGTCGTAATTTCAGTTCAAGAGGTGTTATCGGAAATGTTTTATTATAGAAAAAGTACAATTTACTAGCTGTTTAATACTTTTGTATCTAATTTGCACTGTGTGTTATTTCCTGCTTGCAAAAAGGCAGGAACTTATTGATAAAATATATTTATATATTTATATCTGAATGTTGCATAATATATTTATGTTCTCGGCGTTTTACAACAAGCAGATAACACACAATTCAAATTACGCCCAAAAACATTAAACAGCTTGGGAAATGTAAATTTTCTATCATTGTACATTGTCAGCAATTATTATGAATCGGAAATAATGACACGAAAACGAAGAATTTCTGCGAACGGAATGAAGCCGAGTCAAAAAGGTGTCAAATCCCTAGAGGTCAAAACTGCGCAGCAGTACGATAGTTTGGTGTACTATGATGAGATACTTTCGCCCCAAAATTGTTGTTACATGATGTTACATTCGCCCCAAAATTTAAATTTATGCATTGATACTGCCTGGTTAAATACACTTTTAACTAGTAACAAATGCTATAAAATGTGATTCGGTTTATAAATTATTGCTTTAGATTATAATTCTACAAAAAAAAAAAAAGAGATTTGTTTTGCATGTTCATATCGCAACGTTTATATCAGTGCAACACTTTTGATAAGAGGGGCTGTTATTGTTGACTATAGGCGACAACACAGCCCAGTTCTCGCACAGAAGTGCGCAAGCTGTCCAGTGTTAATCTTACGACCTTGATTTCCAGAGTATGTGCGTGTCGGACTCGACAAAATGTGTTCCGCAGATTTGGCTCGCTTATAGAGGAGGACAAGGGAGCGGTCTCGGTCGGCTGGCCGAGCAGGCTCGCTGTCTCGCCGCCAGAGATCTCTGCAGGCGCTGTGAATTGCCACCACCACGGTTAGTTTCCGCGAACAGGCGGCAGAGCGCACCAGCGTGCAGTAATGGCCGCGTGCTCGTCGACAGCGCTCCGCCCTCACCTCGCCGGCTTCCCAACAACCGTAGGCCGTGTATCAGTTTAAAGAGTACTCTTTCCTTTCGAGAGAGCACTCTTTCGCACAACCTGGCGAGAGCAGTACTTCATCTGTCGCTCTGTGAAATTCAGGCAACAACTCTCTCGTTTCTCTCCGACGTCATGCAGTCAGCTGCTGCCAGAAGGCGCGAAATCAAAGATCATCTAGTTCTACGGAAAGATAGGAATCTCAAGCATATAACTTGTGACGCTTATTTTACCTCGCGACTCTGTGAGCACAACGACGGTGACAAACTTTGCGTGGCGAGAATTGGAAACAAACCTGCGTATCCGCACAGCAGCCCTCCTCCAATCCTTCAATTCTGTTTTGTTTCTATCCCATAGAGTAGTTTGTTTTGTTTACCTTTAACGTTTGAACAGTCGTGTTTAACCTAGTTTGGATGTCTAAGAAATAATGATAGATTACACGTACACTTATTTGTAGATTTAAACCATGGCAAATTACTGTGATTAATATTTTTTTTTCATGAAAATAATTAAAAATACAGTAAGTATGTGTTACTAGGCAAACACTAATGACAGCCCACTCACTTAAAACATTAGAACGACAGAAGAAAAGGCAGTTAATGTATTTTTACCGCTACGCTTTCCATGTACTTTCAGTGTATTTTTTAAATGTTTATATGCTAAATGTTGATTGTGATAACTTAAAATATAGTTGGGGGTTATTAAAAAGTAATTGATTCTGGGTTTGTGTAAATAACATACTAGTGAGAAGGAAATAAAATTCACAATGTCTAACACTACTTCAAAGCATTTGTTGTGGAAATGCTAACCAATATTACAAAAAAAAAAAAAAAAAAAAAAACACATGACAAATAAACGCATATTTTTTTGCTCACCACAACACAGCAGGCTTACGCAAATCATATAACATGTAGACATAATTGGTAATATCACACTCGTCTATACATGTTGTGTTCAGATGTATCAGGTGGGCTGCACAAATTTTTGTTACCTGGAACAGTGATTGAATCTGTAATCCCCCAAATGTGAAAGGTACCTATGATGCGGCATCATCAGCGAATACGAGTATTGTACACACATACTTCCGCAAGAAACTCATAACCTTAATATCACTATCAAATAATCATGCAATTTTCAAGTAAGGTAATGCAAACCTTACAATCATTCTAGAATAACTTCGCGTAATTGTCACGCATAAACGAAATTTACCAACACGGTATAATTTAAACATTTTAAACTTTGCTAACCACGCCTACAAAACCTGACATATATGTATATGCTTAAAATAAAGGTATTCCACATGAATACCTTATAAAAGAAGAGACAGGGGTTCTGAAGGAAGGCTAATTTATTTAGAAACATTTAATTTATTTTCGGGCATCTCAACTCAATCTTACAACAATATTAATAAAAACAAACCTTGACCCCCCCCCCTAATAAAAAAATACAGGTAAACACGAAACATAACAATTAAATTAATTTATATTTCTTTATTCTTCCACGTGACTACACATTTGTGCAATGTACATGTATTGTTGGATTTCAATTTTAAATAGGTAAATGATAAAAACTTACATTTACAAATATTATTCAGCAATTATAACAAAAACAAATACACAAAATGCATAACTGTTACAAAACCATTAAAGTTGGAACATCAAATCACTTACTGTAATAATACAACATTACATTAGGTACTTGTATAAATAAGTCAATTCATGGTTACTTGTTACGTTTCTGGAGCCCTGATAAAGTTATAGTTCCTAGATATTCATCCGCCTCATGCAAACAACGCGTAACCGAGTCTAGAAAATTACACAAATGGACAACGCATTCGTGCGCACTCGGTGTAATAATATTTATCATAATAACTATTTCTTACTAGGCATTACCAACACACCTATTTTCGCTCTGTTCATATTAATATCAATTATAAAGGAAATATTATTATTAATAGACAAAATATAAGTGTAATTTCAATTTAACCAAAAATAAGGGACTTTAATGTTATCATAATTATAAAACGCTGGTGATACTTGGCATATTTAGGAAACAGCCAAACTGGTCATATATGGAATGCTTTTTCAAAGTTTTGATCCAAAATGTATGAAGAACCGCAAATTAACTGTACACGCACGATGTTCTATACAACCAAAAGATTTGCGTGTAACTTCTGTTTAAAGACTTTTAAAAGTATTATTAACATGCAATTGTAACTTACTCATACTTATAAAACAAAAGAGATTATCATCTTAATTTCAGTTGCAAGTTCTGCTTGTGCATTTCATGAGTGTCCCAAGATAAAAATTACAGTACATTTAATTTTGTATACTGAAAATCATTGACGGAAAGAATAATCCATTGGGTAAAATACATTTTTTTGTTGTTTCGATATGTTTAACAATTTAATGGTTTTGAGATTAAATGGCATTATGTTGTATAATTTTATGACGTAGTAGAGAGGACATGTTGAGAATTTGATGTATTATGAAACGGTAAAATGAATTTATCATTGCTCCGCGTTAAATACATATGAATATTAGAATGTTGTAGTTGTCCTCTAAAATGTGCATAAGCAAAGAATACAATTTGATTAATACATACAGACGTGAAAGAGATAGAATGCCGAGTTTTTAAAAAGTTTTTTGCATGATGCTTTAGTGGTACTGTTAGCCATAATTCTTATTATAATTCTTTTCGTAATATGAAAATTCTTATGTCATTGGCGGAGTTACCCTAAAAATTAACACATCACAAATAAGGCTCTACATAATGAAGGTAACAAACTTTGTCGGTAGTGTCTTCGGCGAAGCACATTTTGCTAATTTAGGTGTTTATCAATATGTACTCCTTAAAGTTTTCTCACGTCTGTCGTGGATATTATTTCATTATTTATTGTCAGTTAGAGTCCTTATGTTATAAGAGCCTGATTTGGACGAAAGTTTATCCATTTAGTTTTGGTATTGTTCAAGGTTAGCTTGTTCTTGAACCAGTTCTTAATGCGCCATAATTACTTTTCTTAGTATTCCAATATCTAGGAAGTGACATTCGAAGTACAATGGACCCAACCCCATCAACTAGGTATATAAGCAATGAGTACATAGACTCCATTGAATTCTATATGCTTGAAAACTATTTTAAAGGGTTAAATAGAAATGACACTAGCATAAATATTAACACTTGTAGGCCTTCGATGAATCTCGCAACATAATATAAATAAAGAAAACAGAAGAAAATATGTAAACAAAAAAATGCTTGACGACAACGTCAATAACAGCGCTACTACTGGCATCACACTACACACTGGACGATTCATCTATTGAATAAACGGAGCACGAGATAAGGGCAATCTATTGAAAAACATCAATTCTACCAATATAAATTACATTTGTTATAACAGCTAGTAGTAATTGTTGATGAATTCAAATTGTTACATAAACAGTGAGACACAATTTAGCAATACTTACAATCAATAAAGCCCCACTGAAAATAAACAAACAATCACTTCAGACAATACTAGAATATATTGAAAATAATAAAACGTTAAGTACCATTATTATTTTATCATATTTCATATTGTAATTTCAGTGTACTGCAAAGAAAGAAGAATCGTTTTAATTTAATTATTTGGGCAATGAAACAACTTTGTACCATCTTAAGATGAAGAGTACGCAAATATGGGTTGTTGCGATGCTGCTCGGCGTAATGACGGAGGGGGGGNCAAGACTTGGCACTATAGCTCTTCGGAAGCCTTCCATAGACTCGCTACCTTGCCACACCTCTTCTTCCATTGAAGTATTTGCGGGTAAATGTGCACGTTGTACTAGCACATTTTAGTATCTAACGTGTAGACATTTATTATGCTGTTTTAATTTCACAGTCAGCCAATTTGCGTGTATACGTGGCACTAACAGTCTGCGCGTAACTCAAATTTCCTTTTAACATTTACGGGCCTAATGTGCGTAAAAAGTAAAATGATAGAATTATATTCCCATTAAATTCGATCTGCATCCACATCATGCATAATAATAGTCCTTTCTCTAATAAGACAATTAAGTACGAAGACATGTCCAGCATACAACTTGGTAATTTTAGACAACACTTAACAGTAGGAATATTTTCCATAAGTGCAGAAAATACCTCAAACCACAACTAGACAAAAATAAAGATATTGAAGAATAACTTACACGTGCTATCAGTTTCAACAAGATATCCAACAAATCACAATGTCAACAACGGTCAAATATAATCTAGCACATATTCAGCCAGACACCTAAAACATGGCAACAACAGGACTTGGTCGAAGAAATAGGTAAAAAAAAAAAAAAAAAAAATACACTCACATACACTTCAAAAATAATGTAAGAAGAAGAAACACGTGACATCAAAGCGTGTGAAGACGAAGTGTGACAACACCACGTTAGTAGAAAACTACCTTCAGTAAACCCTTCAATGAAATAAAAGTTTCTGCACGATAATTGCGCTATAATTTCCTTTAACTAGGCCTCCTGTGTTGTAAATGTGAGGTCGCATAATATGACGTTAGGTTTTTAGTGCACAAAGAAAAAAATCTAAACTTCCGAAGTACAAGTAGACTAGCATATGTTATTGTATACATAAACTGCAATAGCGTGGGTTGAATGTAATAGGTATATTACAATGTGCATGGGATTACCGTGTTTAAACTGTTTCTGTGATTTTTCCCCGCGTGGTTCAGGTAAAACAAAATTTAGGGAAACAGAAGTAGTTACCATTCATTGTTTACGCAAATCGTCATATTACTGCCCTTGACCCTTATGGCTACGCGCCGTGAACGAAAGGAAAACAGCATGCCGCACGCAAGGCCGGATTGCTCATTTACGAGGACAAAAATGAAAAATTTCGTTGCTTTAAAATAAAACAAAATACTTGGTGTTAGGTAGTAGAATAGTATAAAGACAGAACCGCAATAAAAAAGGTTCGAGGAAGCAACACAATAGCCAGTGCTGGCGCGCTTTGCCTCTCTGTTTGTCGCACGGCAGGCGTGAGTCAGTTGCGCCCATAACTTTGACGTAGTAACTACGCATGTGTCGTGTTCCGTGTCCGAAAAAAGTGAAGTTTAAAACATGGAAGGTGATGCGTCGTGTGTGCTTTTCTTATTATTATTGGTTTTTGTCCATTGTTTCAATAAATCAGGTAGTTATATCGATTTGAAAAAAGACATATTTTGTACGAAAAAAAAATAGATATAATTTAGTTTACAGACTTTTCACAAAAAGTTCCACATAGTTCCATTACATGTTACAATTCCTAAGTGACAACAACTCATAAGAATTACAAAAAATCAAAAAACCGGTCCCCTTCACTGCCCGTTTATCAAATAAAGCTGTTTATTTCCAGGTAGTCGCGCTCGCCCTACTCTGCAGGAGAGAAAGTTTCATAGAAAAGAACTGTTTTTAGTGTTAACAGACGCTCATTTTTTTTTTTTAAATTTTCGTCATTAAAATGTAATGAACTATTAGTACAGTACATCACAAATTGACTCAATAAAGAGTTTAAGCTCCCGGAGATGCATTCAACGCATGCAACAACCTTACCACAGCCTACTTCTTCGGAAAAAAGGCGAGGAAGACCGAAAAAAGAATATTAAGTTAGCTGCGACCGAAGTAAGAGAAGAATGCTTAACAGTTATGTCTCTCGTCTTACCCCCGAAAAGCTTTGCTCTGCGGCTGAATCAAGCTTGGTAAAATCTGGCAAGAGAACGGCAGCTCACGTTATGAAACTTGCCATAGGTCTCATAGTGGATCTAAGCTTAACGAAGGAAGACTATGTGACAATGCGGCTAGGGGCAAAAAAAAAAAAAGAGCGGCTGATATATACCCTTTCTACCATGTGGTGGCATATCCAAAAAATTAATTTTATCCGCTAAATATGGAAATAACATAAAATGAAGCTGTGGTGCCTTTACAAGATCTAGTAGACCACACTATAAAGAGACTAGCAGAAGTACAATCAGACGTTATTTTAAACAATGTGCACGAAAACAACAGCACGTTAGATGTCTATTATAAGTGTGGCTTTGATGGTAGTGGAGGACACAGCATATACAAGCAAAACTTTACCAATAATTCAATTTGCGGTGATTCAAACATTATATTATGCACCATGGCGCCTCTGGAGGTCTCAGAAGGGAAAGAAGGAAACAAGAAAATCTACTGGAAAAATCACACTCCGTCTTCGACAAGATATTGTCGTCCAATTTCGTTTAAATTAAAAAAAGAGAATGACGAGAACACTAAAGAGGAGTATAACAACATTGAGAAGCAAATAAATCAATTGACACCTACATTCATTGTTTTGGGAAACAGAACAATCCATTTCAAGCACATTATGATTTGCACAATGCTAGATGGCAAAACGATAAATGTTTTAACTGAAACAAAAAGCACACAAGCTTGTAACGTTTGCAAAGCCACACCCGTCTTAATGAATGATTGTCAAAATGTTAAAAGGAAAGCAGTTGACACAAATACATACCGATTTGGTCTTTCTATCTTGCATGCTCATCTGAGATGCTACGAATATTTACTACATACATCTTATAAATTATAACTGAAGCAATGGCAAGCCAGAGGCAAAGAAGCTCAATAATTGGCTAAAGAAAGGAAGGAAACTATCTGCAACGATTTTTTCAAAGAAATGGGGGTTGTTGTCTACAAACCAAAACAAGGAGGAGGTAATATTAATGATGGAAACACGGTTAGAAAGTGTTTCAAAAACCCTGAGCAAGTATCCCGAATAACGGGAATCTCTCAAACATTGATTGGACGATTTTCAAATATTTTATGTGCAATTTCATGTGGCCATTATATAAATGAAGAAAAATTTGGGGCATATTGCTATGCCACAGCTGAAATGGTGGTCAATCTTTATGGTTGGTACAGAATGAGTGCAGGTGTACATAAGATTTTGATCCACGGAGCTGTTATAATAAAATCTCTTGCGTTACCCATGCGACAACTATCGGAAGACGTAATAGAACCCAGACACAAAAACTATAAAAAGTTGAGACAGTCTCACTCAAGAAAGACGTCTCGAATAAATACAAATACAGACATTTTCCACTGGATGTTTATATCTTCAGATACTATAATTACAAGCAAAAGGAAAACACCCAAGAAAACAAAAGAGGTTTTCAATGATGTCGTAGTTGGGATGTTGCGGGAGCCTACATTTCTCAGCGGAGTTGAGGACCATGTGAACGAAGATGAGGATGAATCTGATTAACACGAGGATGATATTTAGAGCATATGATTTAAATTAATATACCCTTTGTATTCATGTAAATAAAAAAAACAAAAAAAATTCTTGTTTTATTTTTATTTAGGGGTAGTGAAACCCCAAAAAAAAACCTTAAAAGGTTTTTTTTTGTTCATATTCACATCAAAAAGTTCAAGTTTAAACTTCGCCAAGTCAAATAGTCATATAAAACATAAATACGATTTTTGTCCTCGTAAATTAGCAATCCGGCCTTGTGTGCGGCGCATCCGCTGATACCGTTAACGTGGAAAATTTGTACTCAGGTTGCTTTAGTTCCAGGGTTGTGCAGTACATAGTGAGAGGAGTGTTGCTGCGTTCATTATTGGTAATTTACACACAACCATGTGAGGAATTGTAATTTACGAATGGAGCATGAACTGCGTTCATGGTGATATAAGGTGAGAGACTGATGTGCGGCACAGCCTTCTACACAAGGGCAGGTCACCGCATTTCATGGTTACCTGGCAGACAATGTTTCCCTGCCAGTTCCCAGACAAACGTGAGGATGTGCACAACTTCCTTTTCTCTGACACGGACTTTCATCAGCCACAAATCTATGTGAGTACGGTAACATCACTGTTGCTCAAAAAAAGTTGACTATTGCATAAAGTCGTTTTGCAATACCACCATTGCCTTTTATTTTAATAATAATATTCCAGCTCGCAATTGGGCTATCACCCGATGGCAAGCGCTTCCTTCTCTTTCTCCTTTTCACTCTTCAGTCCTTTCCTAAATTGGCCGACCCTTTTCACCATAACAAACTCCTCCCGCAACACATTTCACTCCCTCGCTGTTCTCGTCAGCACGGGACTACTTTCCCCCAGCCCCGCGCGTGCTCTACCGGCGTCAGGGTCCTATCCATGAAGACCACTAGAGTCAGTGCAGTGATGCGTGTGGTTACAAGGAGCGGCATCGTAAAGCCAGAGTGACCCACTGATTTAGGAGTTGCATTAATCCAATGCGGATATCATGATCAGGCACATGTAGGGAACGGTGGTGATGGTTTCCCCGTGCGGTGGGGCACGTGACCACCTTACATCGTAACCTATTGAAAACAGTGTCCAAACCAATCAGAAGCCATGGAAAAGGGAGCATAATCGAGTACTAAATGTAATTTTAAAGGAGATGGCTGTTTTTTTTCTTCATGAAATTTGATTATGTTGTCTTGAGCAAAAGGACTCGAGGAGCAATCCTGAGAACATGACAACCTAACATTCCATTGTATAGCAGTAGCGTATCTATAATTACAAGTCAAGTGACTAATTAATGTGAATGTTATTTTTATGTAAGACTTGATACTAGGTACACGGGGGNAACATATGAGCGAGGCGCCAGCGGAGCTCCCCTCCCGGCGGCATGGCATTTGGTACAGTTACGCCACCAGAAACTACATAATACTTGGCAACACTGTCTGTCTCTCTGTGGACCCTCGCCTAGATGAAGCCATCTAGAAGCAGCTTGGCGTGCCGCTCGTCGCTTTCCGACTCACCACTCAGCCTCCGGCGACTGTATCATTCAGGTTAGTTATACATTGTATATGATAACTCCCTTCCTCGCCAATAGATTGTATGTGATGTATGTTGTTATAAATCAGTTAAAGATGTGTTCTGTCTTTATAATTAACTCGAGTTCTTCCCTCATAGTTGCATAAACATTCCTGAGACACTAGTATAAAATATAAAACACAACAATTTTAAGGCGTTGAACAATAACTTCTCCTTTTGTTCAAGTCACATGAAAATGTTGTTACAGAAATACAACACGGAGAAAAGAGTAAGCGGATGGGCATTCCATGATTCTAAAAAAACAAGCAGTTGGAGGATCCTAGATGACCTCAGTGGGATGCACTTGGTTGGTTCTCTGTTGTTCTATGTTTCTGTCAATAGACGGGCACCATGGACTCGTAAACCATCCCCCGTCGGCCGGAAGTACCGTTATTAGGGCGGACACTTGCACGGCGGCGGCGGCCTTCCGTGCAGTCCCTGAAGGCGACTCGACATGGCTGGCGAGGTGCGGACGGCCAGAGAGTCCATCCTCGCGTTGTGACAGCATGTGCTGAGACTACGCCGTGTGTTTATGTAGTAATGCCAACAGCATGGATTTATGTAGTAATACCAACAGCATGGATTTATGTAGTAATGCCAACAGCATGGATTTATGTAGTAATACCAACAGCATGGATTTATGTAGTAATGCCAACAGCATAGATTTATGTAGTAATGCCAACAGTATGGATTTATTTCGTGATAATCGAATGTTCCCGCTTGTGCGCTAAAATCGAATTACGATTATGACTTCTGGTTTTCCTCAATAGATTGAACTAGCGATACGTGAATGAGGTATGAAACATTTGCCAGTTCCATAATAGGATTTCTGTCTAACACACTGTCCTTTCATGTTCCAGGTCTAATCGTAAATTCATAAATGGTTGAAATACATATTTTTAAGCAAATCGCTCTGTCAACTTACAAAATTGTTTTTATTTACACCGATTGCAGTTTTTTTTGTACATGCTTCATGCCATTTTTTTTCTACTTCCGCCTGTGCTTAGTAAAATTAATGACGGATATTATAAGTGTTTTAATTATTCGTTGTAGTTTTCGTCAGTTAAAAACTCAATTTTATTAAAATATTTTTCGAAAACTCTGCAAAGGTTGCAAAAGCACAATAAATCATTAACTTGTTGCTTAATTTAACAGAAGTATGCACTTACAAGTGTCCTTAACTCCTCATATAGAGATAGTTACAATAAGTTATTTACGACTCATTTTTGTAAAAAGTTAGCATAACAACCTAAAGCCTTCAATAAGTCTGCGAAAAAGAGTATCGCGCTTACGCGCTAAGAAATCAGTCAAAATTGATTTTTTTTCTTTCAAATCAAGAATGAATTTTCACTGTCTTATTCTTATTCGATTAAATATCGTTACTTCTGATTCTCATTCTGTCTTGACAGTCACTATTCCAGTTTTTCCGATACGTCCCATTAAACTTCTTATGTTTATTAATGTACGTACAACGATATTAAGACGTCTTCACGTATGCAATGTACAATTGATAATTAATTATTTTTTATGGAAAGAATTGTGACATAAAGCAAAAATTCTCAAATATTCGTTCAAATAATCAACCTACTGTGCATTTATGTACAGCGTCTTTTACATCGAAGGCCAAAAACTATATTCAAAACCTGTGAAATGCGGATAGTTATTTTGTGTTACTTCTTCAAATTAGTTAAGTGATTGTGTTTAAATTTGTGAAGCATATTAGCAATGTTTATGATAACAAACAACTAAAAACTACATAATTATGTCATTTAATTCACAATTACTCCTTTCACAAAGTTAGAGGGTAAAAATCATGCAAAAATTATATATTTTGTATTTATATAGTTAAATTAGTCAAATATAAATTTTTTTTAAATCGTTATTATAAATAGCATTTGGACGCAGCCCTAAGACATAGACAGAGTGCATCAATCAATGAACAAAAATAAGAGTATTTTTATACTAAATATATTTTTTGTCATAGAAGTTTAAAGAAATAGAGTTTTAGTTTTTACAAAATCCATATACACTGAAGAGCCAAAAAAAAACTGGTACACCTGCCTTATATCGTGTAGGGCACCCGCGAACACGCAGAAGTGCCGCAAGATGACGTGGCATGGACTTGACTAATGTCTGAAGGTATGCAGGAGGCATTGAAATCTGCGCCAATTTGAGAAACGGTTGCACGTCTGTCACATTTAATGATTCTCGTCAGTTGTCGTTGGTCCCGTTCCTTCACGATCTATTTCCGGCCGGCCGCAGCGATGTCGAAGATTTGATGTTTAACCGCATTCCTGATATTCACGGTACACTCGTGAAATGGTCTTAGGCGAAAAACCAAATTTTATCGCTACCTCGGAGATGCTATATCCCATCCCTCGTGCGCCGACTATAACACCACGTTCAAACTCACTTAAATCTTGATAACCTGCCATTGTATCAGCAGTAACCGATCTAGCAACTTTGCCAGACGCTTGTTGTCTTATATAGGCGCTGCCGACCGCATCGCGTTACTTTGATTGGTTCCATACCTATGCTATTGCATACGCACGCCTATGCCAGTTTTTTTTTTTTTGGCTCTCCAGTGTATTTTTACAAGCAAGTAATAAAAGTTTTAAAAGCAGAGTTATTACAATTTTAACAATATAGTCAATTCTGTCCACATTAAAATGAGCACTTTGTTAGGCCATACTTAGTTTTTCGTTTCAGACAATTTGTATCCTTCCTCCTTGCACGTGATTATAATACAATGTATATATTTGACGTCTCTCAAAGAGAAAGGCCTTGAACCATAATAAAATGCATTCATTCATAGTATTCCCGTATATAAGGGCCTTAAAATGTGCCCACTGTGCCGTGGAAACCTATATATCTAGTTATTTTTACCAATATAAAAAAATTAGTAAATAAGGCGGTGTAGACTTTACCGGTTTAAGAACTATTTATAAAGAAGGTAATGCATCTTTGTATTACATGTTAAATGTGTGTCTGCTGCAAAGATATTGGAAGATTGGTCTGCTATAACGATAACATTTTCGCCCCCCACACCCCGGGTTGTTCCGACGTCACTGATTTGATAGCAATGGCGTCATGAACGGTATCTGTTAATTTAACTATGTAAAGGCTGATCATGGTAAAATGAGCACTTTTGAGGCACTAGTTACTTTTTCCTTTCATAATTTTTTTTTTCCTTTAGCAACGTTTTTAAATCAATATCGCCATGTAAGTAATAAACACAGCATGTATATTCCACCGCACTCGGAAGTTAACGTCTAAGGCTTAAATAAAATATATTTACTAACAAATAATTTGTGTTGTGTACATTATTTCCACACAAGGTATGTTGTGCACCTTTGTTGCCGCTTAACCGCGAACTTTGGAGTACGGCCCATTTCCGTCACATTCCAGTGTTTCCTCAGGGTTATCTCGCTTAATGTATTCATACAAGGACGTCATGACAGGCTGCATCATGTCTGTATAGCCGTATCACGGCGTAACCGAGAGCAGCAGGTGTTACACGCCTACTAGTGTTCTCGGGGTTATCCCATACATGGTGGGAGTTTTCCGTAGCTGGGATCGACCAGCATCCAACCGCGTTTCATGCCAGGGAGCAGGGTTTGGCACGGTCGTCGACCAGGCCTGAAGGTGTCTCGTGCTAATCCGAGCTGCCAGGCTGATTAGCTGGCGCCCTTACGGACATCACCACCTTCATGTCTGTACCGCACGACCTCAGTACATCTCCGGTAGCATCCTGGGTGAGCGAGTTGCCACCTGCGGGCGGCGTCAATACTTCAATCCTGTGATTATACACGATTTTACTTTTAAATTTCCGGTACCAATTTCAACAAAGTCGATCTGCCATAAATCATCTACACTGAAACTGGTAACTGTTCTCCTATGAGGAATTCTTTCTCATTCGCTTGTATAATTCATTCATAATACCTTCGCGAATAGACAATTTTTTCTCAAGAATGTTGATTTTTTTATTATTATTTAAATACCACACATATTTTTTGAACTGCTGTCCTGCTGGAGAAGCCGACGAGTGTAGAGGTTACGCAAGAATATTCTTGGAACTGGGACCCTCGTCGCAACGCGGCATTTAGACAAATTTCTGGGAGATGGCCTACGACCTTATAAATACAAGTCACGGCTGGACTCTGGGCAGTCTTGGTAGAAGTCTTTTAGCTGTGCATGAGGGCGCTCGGAGAACTCTAGTACATTGCGGACTCGTGGGACATGGACTAAACAGAGGTGGAACGGAATAACATGTGATACGGACTTTATTGTAAATATCGGAACTGTCAAATATGAGCATATAATTTATAAAATAATATAATATATTTTGATACACTTTCTATTGGGACTGATTATTAATTATTTAATTATGTTAATTTCTTCAAAGGTAATTGTAAATTGTATTGATTGAAGTCATTAATTGTAAACAGCTAGTGATACCAATTTATTGTGAGATGTTGAGTAAAGCGCATTTTGTTTGTAGTAACTTTAAATAAAATCAAGAAATTATAATTAACAATTTTATTTAATAAAGACCTCCATCCCTTAACGAACTTGGTTTTGAGAGAAAGCGTGTTACCTCTGGCTGGCTGGATGGACCACATGGTGTTCGGCGTCGTGTGTAACCTCCATCAGGATGGATGACGGGCGATGCTTGGCGTCGTGTGTGATCTCCGGCTGGACCCGCGTGAACGGAGGCGGTGCTCGCCGCT
The DNA here is from genome assembly GCA_002778355.1 of Clitarchus hookeri. Lineage (NCBI taxonomy): Eukaryota > Metazoa > Arthropoda > Insecta > Phasmatodea > Phasmatidae > Clitarchus > Clitarchus hookeri. The sequence goes on along the minus strand of NQII01000175.1, from coordinate 782,037 downwards.
GTATGTAACCTCTAGCCGGATGGTTGACCTGCGTCGTGGGCTGCCTCTACCGGCTGCGACGAGGCGGTGCTCGGCGCTGTTCTGAAAAAAATTCAATTACGACTGTGGGGCTGCGGTGGTGCAGTGGATAGACAACACACTGCCTCAGGCGGTAGGAAGGCTTGCAATTCGACGGGGCCGCGGTGATGCAGTGGATAGACGGCATGTCATTCAAGCTAGTGGATTTTCTCCGAGTCTTCCCAAATCCA
>NQII01000175.1:727190-777221 GCA_002778355.1 Clitarchus hookeri | reverse complement strand
ACAACTACATATACACCACACACTACACCATCACACGATCAGAACTTACACCTATGTTACAACTTACAACTTACTACGTTTGTGTTTGTTTGCAATTACAGATACAAGGACAAATATATCATTTGCATGGTTCAATGGTGCCAACACCAGATGAACCGCATCAATTTCTGCAAATATATTTATTTCGTCGATGGTGGATCAGCTGAATGTGCGGTGCAATATACAGGGAACACAACAGTTAAAGAGACGAATTATTGAACAGTTGCAAGCATTTTTTCACGCTAATAATGCTGTGGTTAATATGTTCAAAACAGCATTGGAACGAATGCCATCGGATACGCACAAATTTGTCATAAGAGCGGATTGTACCCCAACAGGTGAACATGTGCGAAGATTCAATGCACCCACCGTTAATGATGTTGCTGCAATTATTGTTGGCGATCCAACTAAATCGCGAGACATTGTCGTTCAGCGAAGAAGCAATATCATGCATCGTGTAAACGAGACACATCGTTTGTACGATGCGTTACAATATCCAATCATTTATTGGCAAGGGCAAGACGGATACGACATCACGTCGAAGATGGTCGATCCAATTACAGGTACAATATTCACACACTAATTATTGCTATTATTATTGCTATTATTGCTATTATTGGTTTCCATTAACAATTCATTTAATTTTGCATTTTCAGGCGTATCAACGAATAAAAATCTAAGCGCAATGAATTACTATGCGTATCGTATGATGATTCGTACACATGAGGAGAATGTCATTCTGAAGTGCCGTCGGCTATTCCAGCAATTCGCTGTCGACATGTATGTCAAAGTCGAGACCGAACGTTTAGCGTTCATCCGATTCAATCAGGCAAAGCTACGATCTGAGGACTATATACACTTGCGTGATGCTATTCATTCAGATGGTGATGTTCAGAATATTGGACGTCTGACGATTCTCCCATCATCTTATATCGGAAGCCCACGCCACATGCACGAATACGCTCAAGACGCTATGACGTACGTGCGAAATTATGGAACTCCGGATTTATTTATTACGTTCACATGCAATCCGAAGTGGACGGAAATTGAACGTGAGTTGGAACCGGGCCAAAAACCGCAAGATCGCCATGACATAATCGCCAGAGTATTTCAGCAAAAACTCAAGGTTATGATGGATGTGCTTACTAAGTATCGAGTTTTTGGTGACACACGTTGTTATATGTACTCGGTGGAATGGCAGAAGCGTGGACTACCGCATGCTCATATCCTAATTTGGTTGCTGAACAAATTACATTCAAATGAAGTGGATGACATCATATCAGCTGAAATTCCTGATCCAGTCACTGATCCCCATCTACACGACATTGTGACGACACAGATGGTCCATGGACCGTGCGGTGCATTAAATCCATTATCGCCTTGCATGGCTGATGGAAAGTGCACAAAACGATATCCGCGACCGTTAGTTGCTGAAACAGTCACAGGGAACGATGGATATCCAGTTTATCGTCGGCGTTCAAAAGAAGATAATGGTCGAACTATCAAAGTTAAAGTTCAAAATCAAGAGATTGAGATCGGAAATGAATTCATTGTACCATATTGCCCGCTGCTATCACGAATTTTCGAAACACATGCAAACGTTGAGAGTTGTCATTCGGCCAAATCAATCAAATATTTGTGCAAGTACGTCACAAAAGGCAGCGACATGGCTGTGTTTGGTATTGCGTCGGAAAATGCGAATGACGAAATCAGCAACTTCCAAATGGGCAGATACGTCAGTACTAATGAAGCACTGTGGCGATTATTGTCATTTCAAATTCATGAAAGATATCCCACAGTTGTACATTTAGCAGTGCATTTGGAAAATGGCCAAAGAGTTTACTTCACTGAGGCTAATGCGGCACAACGAGCTGAGAGACCACCATCGACAACATTGACTAGCTTCTTTGCAATATGTGAAGCAGATCCATTCGCAGCGACGCTGATGTACGTTGAAATGCCCAAGTATTACACTTGGAATCAATCAACAAAGAAATTCCAACGTCGCAAACAAGGAACCCCAGTTCCAGATTGGCCACAGGTGTTTTCCACTGATGCACTAGGTCGCATGTATACTGTTCATCCTAGAAATGATGAATGTTTTTATTTGCGACTGCTGTTGGTACATGTACGTGGACCAAAATCATTCGCGCATTTGAAAACTGTGAATGGCCACCAATGCCAAACATATCGAGAAGCATGTCAACTATTGGGTTTGCTGGAGAACGATTCTCATTGGGATTTAACACTTGCGGATTCAGTTGTTTCATCAAATGCGTACCAAATACGAACGCTGTTCGCAATTATCATCACCACATGTTTTCCTTCACAACCAATTCAGTTATGGAACAAATACAAAGACGACATATGTGAAGATATCTTGCATCGCTTGCGCATTCAAACGAATAATCCTGACATCCAAATAACCGATGAAATCTACAATGAAGGATTGATTCTGATTGAGGATCAATGCTTGACTATTGCAAACAAGCTACTGATTGAAGTAGGAATGATTGCGCCAAATCGATCGATGCACGATGCATTCAACCAAGAATTAAATCGAGAGCTGCAATACAATGTTGATTCATTGCAGGAATTCGTTCGAAATAATGAGCCGTTGCTGAATGAACAGCAAAAACAAGTATACGAAACATTAATGCAAGCGGTGGACAATAATACTGGTGGTCTATTCTTCCTGGACGCACCTGGAGGAACAGGGAAAACATTTGTCATTTCATTTATTTTGGCCACTATTCGATCAAGATGTGACATAGCTTTGGCGTTAGCATCATCTGGAATTGCGGCGACTCTTCTAGATGGCGGTCGTACTGCACATTCTGCGCTTAAGTTGCCACTCAATTTAAACACAATTGATATTCCAACATGCAATATTTCCCGATCCAGTGCAATGGGAAAATTGTTGATGCAATGCAAGCTCATTGTTTGGGATGAGTGCACAATGGCACATAAGAAATCACTTGAAGCACTTAACTTCACACTGAAGGATCTTCGGCGAAATAACAACATCTTTGGCGGCTTGATGATATTGTTGGCAGGCGATTTCAGGCAGACGTTGCCAGTAATTCCCCGTGGAACGCCTGCAGATGAATTGAATGCTTGCCTGAAGGCATCACCTTTATGGAATAACGTAAAAACATTATCGCTAACCACTAATATGAGAGTTCAACTTCAAAATGATCAAAGTGCTGCACAATTTTCCAAACAATTGTTAGCTGTTGGAAATGGAAAAGTCCCAGTTGATGCGACATCTGGATTAATTACTCTTACCAACGAATTTTGCCGATTTGTAGACTCTCAATTAGCTCTTATTGAAAATGTTTTCCCAAACATTAGTGAGAATTATCAGAATTATGCTTGGTTAAGTCAACGAGCAATTCTTGCCGCAAAGAATAATGATGTACACGCACTGAATTTCACCATTCAATCAAAAATTGCTGGCGATTTGGTGACATACAAATCCGTTGATTCCATAAGAGATCCCGATGATGTAGTAAATTATCCAACGGAGTTTTTGAACTCTCTGGAGTTACCAGGATTTCCACCACATAACTTGCAACTCAAAGTTGGTACAGTTATTATGATATTGCGTAATTTGAATCCACCGCGACTTTGCAACGGTACTCGACTTTCGGTAAAAAGACTTATGCCGAATTTGATTGAGGCAACCATTATTAACGGAAAGTACGCAGGTGAAAATGTATGTATTCCTCGAATACCAATGATTCCGACTGATCTTCCGTTTGACTTCAAACGATTGCAATTTCCAGTTCGCCTTGCGTTCGCAATGACAATTAACAAGTCGCAAGGCCAATCGCTTAGTGTTTGCGGGATAAATTTAGAAAATCATTGTTTTTCACATGGGCAGTTATACGTTGCGTGTTCACGAGTTGGGAAACCATCCGCTTTGTTTGTGTTAACGTCAGACCAAAAAACAAAAAATGTGGTTTACCAAAGAGCACTTCAATGAAACGTATTTACTTTGGATTCACTTTCATTTACTTAGAGAAGTTCAATTCATTACTGTTGTGAAATGAAATAAAATTTTTCCTTTTCAAATAAAAAAAAAAAAAAAAATTTCTTCATGTTTTAATCACCAAACGAAGCCATCTAATGGCGAAACGGAGTTCGCCGGGTTTGCTAGTGAGCTATAAAATTATTGAAAATCTAGAGAGACAGACCTTTCCTTTGACAGACCAGACTAAGGGAATTTAATGTTTATAATAGTAGAATAGAAATCGTTATACATAAAATGGTGAATTTTTTTTGTAATTATGAATATGTTTATGAACAAAACAACTTGTATTGACAAAGAGAGATACTGTTTGTTGTTATCCCAAAGAAGATAATTTTGATTTTTGTTCCAATTTTTTCCTTTACAGTTATTTAGAATATATGTATCGAAACATGGTCAAATAATTGAATATGTTGATAATGCAGTACTAACTTCTACAACGATGAATGCTTTATTGAGATCACCAGTTTTCCTCACAGGTAATAACGAAATGTATTGGAAAGGTGGCCATAAGGTAGCTTTTATAGGCAGTTATTCAGATAACAACTGCTTGTATGTATATCAAACTAAAAAATCTGATCAATCTGTTCAGAGAGATTATGCTGGAAAAGGTAAACTTATTATTCAGAGGTTATAAATTATGTGGCCTATTACAGAACAAGAAGCTAATACAGCTAATGAAATAAAATAAAAGTTGTAAAAACATTCTAAATTACCAATCTGTTCTAATTCTTCAGCAATTTTTATAAAAATAAATAAGTAGTGGTTCAAACAGGTTTAATTTTGTTGTAAAATATCAATTTTATAATATACATTTCGATATGCCTGATTATGTAATTGTTGGCCTTGAAATTAATATAAAAGATATATATGTAAGTGATTGACAGTCTGCTATCACATTTTCGATCTACATACTTCGAAACGAAATCTTCGCCAACCACCTAAAGAAACGGTTTACAGGATTTATTTAAAGATGAATTTAAAATTAGCATCAAAATACCATCTATTAAGATTCAGAAAAATTTTCCATATCAAAAAAGCACAGGCGACACTCTTTTTTTCGTAGGCTGTATAATTTACTCTTCAGATGTCAACACTACTTGCAAAGTCTACAGGTGCTATAGTCTCATTTACGCTTTGGCTCAACATAGCTCCGGCTATAGTTAAACTTGCTTCCACATGTAGATTAGACCATTATGCAGAATTTGGCGATATCACAACCTGAGGTGAAAAAAGTTTCTCTTTTAGCAAATCAGAAGCTTTTTGTTTATCAGAACGTCAAATAAACTTAACGTTATTGCATTTCAATTATTTCCAAGACTCAGCAATCTTCGCGAAATCCAGAAAAAATATAGCATTAAACCCAACCATTGCTATAAATCGTCTTACTCCCTTCAATTTGTTTGGAGTTGGGAAAGGCACTGTCTGCCTGGTCTTCTCTGTATTTGTTCTCAGTGTCCCTACTGAAATAATGAAAGCTAGCTACCAAACATGGCATTCCAGTCATGCCTCCCTCAGAGCCTCCCTCAGAGCCTCCCTCAGAGCCTGCCTCAGAGCCTCTCTCAGAGCCTGCCTCAGAGCCTGCCTCAGAGCCTCCCTCAGAGCCTGCCTCAGAGCCTCTCTCAGAGCCTGCCTCAGAGCCTGCCTCAGAGCCTCTCTCAGAGCCTGCCTCAGAGCCTCTCTCAAAGCCTGCCTCAGAGACTCTCTCAGACCCTCTCTAAGAGCCTGCCTCAGAGCCTACCTCAGAGCCTCCCTCAGAACCTGCAGGGCCTTTCTCATCTGATATAGACGTTCCTCAAAACTGTTACTGTAAATACAAACATCGTCTATATTATGTGTAGGCTGTTCACGGTAAACTCAGCACTTTTAAAAGCCCTGCTTAAGATATATTTGTATGTAAATGGTGTGTTCTTTCACCATATCTAAAATTAACATTGCCGTAGACCTGATCACTTAATTCATGCGTCGGCCAAGTAAACTGTGAAATTATAAAAAAGTAAATATTTTACAAATTAGCTAATTCTTACTCTTGCATGCGTTAAAAAATTTAAACAAAATAAATCATGCCAGTGTTTGCGAGTGTTTAGCTAGCAACGTATTTAATTCAGCGTTAAGACGTGGACTACTTTCCCTCCGTCGTTACCGACTTTACTTGACGCATGCCCGTCAGTGTGTCCATTACAATAGGGCACAGTAAAAATTATCAAAGGTTGATTTAAAAAGTCTTTACTTTATCGTGAACGACCTTTAAACACAAAATCGTACACAAATTGCCAAAAAAAAAAAACCCTGAAAAATATCATGGACTTTGCCTGAGGCCCACAAACTGCTCCCGCTGGGATTAGAGACCATTGATAAAATCTACATGTAGTGACAACTGCAAGCAGCTCCCATTATTCAGGACTCATTTCACATTTAAAGAAATCTAAGCTCAAATGTAGAATATTAAACAATCTGGCTTGACATATGTGTTGAAAAACGGAATCAATCTCTGGAAATGGATATGGAACAAGAAATTTGATATTAAAATTTTTATGGTAATCACAAATTAATTTATACTGTCCAGGAGCCTTCTTGGGAAGGAAGGAATGCTAGGCTGGCATACCGACTCTGAGAATTGATTACAATACCCTGCATTTTTTAATAAGCAATAATCTATTTGAAAATATTTACTCCAAATAGAGTTACCCAATAAAGAATATAAATCATTGGCTACTTATAACACAAAAAAAAAAATTCCAAAATGTCTGTTTTATTTATTACATTTCTTACAACTTCGAATCAATTAAAGTTGCTACTTGAAATTCCCTTTCAAATATTGAATCTCTTTCAATCAAGCTCGGTGGGGTGATTGAAGTAAACCTTAAACACAAATGCTTTTTTTAAATGTCCAACAGAGCCCAAAAAAAAAAAGTCAAATGATGATTTTGCAAGATGCCAGAAAGTCGTATTAGCGTTCGTAAGGGATGGAGGTGTTAATAAAAATAAAACAACTAGATTTTATTTTAATTTATTCACACAGCTATTACAAGAATAAACTTGCTATCTCCACTATTACATACTCTTGTTATTCTCAGTGACCGCAATATATAATGTATATTTCAGTTCTAATTAGCGTCCTTCTCAATGTCTCTATAATGGTTGTTGTCACTTAATTAGCACTAATTAATTACACACGTTCAGTAAATCTATTTCTATAATTCCAAATTTCTATCACTCAGGCATGCAGTTCAATAGTCCCGCCCACCAGTTTCACTCCTCACTGCACCGATGCTCGCAGTCCGCAGACTTCACTCCCGCTGCTCACTCTCGTCGCCAATCGTCGCTCTGCAGGCTCCTCACTTCGCTGTATTCGCAATCTTATCGCTTAATGTCGCGCAAACCTCCAAACTCAAACTCTCAGGCTGTACACTCGGAAGCTAGTCGCCGCTTAAACAGTCTGGTTGGCCCGATCTACAAGATTCCCTGCACCCTGGGTCACGCCGAGAGAGGCTAGGGAATTGACCAGAACATGCTTTAAAGATAACTTCAGAAATTAAATATTCTTAAGGTCAGGGGCGCACGAGTCGGGATATGCTTATCGCGACGGCATCCCTTGTAATTCTCCGCGAGTTTCTTGGATTATTACTCGCTTGATTTCCACACATTCCTTCTCTCTCACGAGCAGTACGGGCAAGGGAAGCGATGCAGAGCAACAAGCGTGTAACAATAATCTGAGACAAATCCTTTTTTAACTAGAAACTCACCCACCACGAGAAGAATCCTTCGATCTTTACTTTCATAATCACCTAATTTCCTGAACAAATGATTCAACCACACCCCCGTTAATAAATACCGAATTACTTATATAAACCTATATTAGTCCCAGAGTATCTGTTGTCATTTGTTTATTACAACAGGTGACACTTATTATGCACCTGAATCTATGAACACTTTTAATTCAATCTTACCTGTTAAGACAGGAACAAACAATCAACCCTGCCGATTTCTTCGCTTGAAACTTATTTCTACTATTCATACTATCTGGCACTGCAATTATGTTCAATAATTCCATGTAAACCCTTCCTTCTTACACGAGAATCAAATTATTTGTTTATCCCTGTTCTTCCTTGTTTCACATTTTTCTTTTTCTTTCTGCGTGTACTGGGTCCGCATCCAATTCCAACTCTCCTATTCCTTCCTTACTTTCTTTCTTCATCCTTCTATATTCAATATCGAGGGCCTTCCCCACCAACAACCTTTTATTTCCTTTCTTAAACTTGAAACACTGCTCAATTGCATCATTAATCCCAGTACGCAAAGCATATTATTTTATTTTCGTTGTGATGTTCCCCCAAAGTAATTTCTACCTGAGGAACCAAATTGAGCAATTCTTGCTGAGAACTAAGCGTTGTTGTAAAAGCNTTTTTTTTTTTTTTTTTTTAGCAAATGATTATGAATAATCCCTCAGTTAAATAACTCTCCCCACAAAGACCACCCGAAACCTCCCCTAACTGAATGGTATTCAAAACCAAATCTTTGATGGAATCATCATGTCTCTGGTATGTTTCAAGAACATTACATTTATGTGCATAATGGTTATTTCAGACCCTATTCGACTCAACATAACTCTATTGACGCAGACTACCTCTAAAATTATCCTCAGCAGCTTTCCCCAATACAACCTGGAAATTTTCAGACATCCTAGATAAAGTGACCACACACGTCACTAACAGGAAAATCAAACAATGTAAACCAAATCAAATACCCCCTCCATTCAACCTGAAGAAATACAAATGTTTCAAATGAATCAGAGTGTACAGAGAACCTGCGGAGGATTTTCCTTGAGTCTCTACACTCCTCAACATCCTCCACCACCAGTTCCCACAGTAAGTACCACAAATGAATAATATGAAAGGAAGGGAAGGGTGTAACATGTATTTTGGTGACAGAAGATGTTATGTCAGGCGTTACTACTTTTTTTTTTTATACTATCAGAAAGTGAATTACTACTCTGCAAGAAAAAGAGAACCGCTTGAAAAAATTAATCGAATAACTCTTTATATATTACCTCAGTTGAACATACAAAGCAATGCAACAAGAAAGCAAACTGATTTTTACCTGAAGTGTACAAAATTTTCATTTACTCTACTCGTACACAACTGCTACCAAAGCCAGAAAGTAAAATTTCTGTCTACTCAAAACGAAGTATATATACACGAAATACAATATTCCTATATCACATTTCAGGAATTTTCCATTTTGTACGCATATACTAGAGCCCAGATAAGCATACATAAAATATTTATGACATACTAGCTTGACAATTAGTCTAGGCCGTCCTATTTTAGGACGCGTAAAATATATTACCCACAAATGCACAATTAATCTATAATTTGCTAAATACCGGAGCTAACCCTACACTTTGGGAAAACAACAATAAAGTGTTATAAGCCCAATTTCCAGCGCAAAACATTTCAATCAACTTTCATTAATTATATTTTATCATGACTGCGTGGTTATAAAAATAACCACGAATTAATTTTTTACCAATATAAAAGCCGATGTTAAAAGTTTCATAAAATACTGATAAAAATTAGCAGCGCCTTTTGGACACTCGTTTATGCCAATTATTAGATAGTGGGTAACATAATATGAACTTCAATAATTTACAGTTTCTTAACCAACTGCAGGCCGTACAGCTACCGAAGTCTCATATAACGTCGTAAAATTAGGCCAAATGAAATTTTTTACTATTTACTTATTTATGTATTAGCAAGATATAATATGATTTTCTCAGATAATATCTTAATTGTCCCATTAATTATGTTTATTGGTATGTAATGTCACTGCTTATTAAAAAAATTATTTTAATTTTATTGTAAACACTTTTATATATATTTCCTGTCTGTTATTTATGTAATGTGTTTAGAAGGCCTTAGTTTATGAGCAGTTATTGATCCGTTTTCATGGTAACTAAGTGACGTGTTGAGTAATTCTGCCTCTAGCTATCTCGTAATTGGTCAGTTGTAGACGGCGTTATGTAATTAATAGTTTGAAAGGAATTTTTAACCATCTTTGTGTTCGGAGGCAGGACGCTAGCCCGTGTGTGTTTGGCACGCAGAGTTTTTAATTATATAATGTTACAAGGACCCGAATTCGAATCTGAAAAGAGGCCGACAGAATACGAAGACGTGAGGCAAGGTAGTGGTAGGCCTGTTTCGGTCGCCGCCCGCGTGTGCTAATATGTACTGGGACTGTAATGTCACTGAAGGCCTGAGAGCCTGAATAGGAAAGCCCGCGGTGAGAGGTCCTGCCGCATCCAGGGTGGTACGACTGTCAGCGAGAGCGCCAGGAACGTCTGGAACTTCGAGAATTATTAGGTTTTAAATTATAATCAGTCAAGTTCCAGAACTATTTTTTTTTTTTAAGAATCAGAGTAAAAATTGGTTTTAATCAAGTTGAGCTGACTCTAAATTATTTTAACCACGGGCGACTTGGAAGTTAGAACCTCACTCTAAAAACACTGAGCTAGTCTGGAGGTAAGAAGTAACACAATTAATGTATTTTACTGTAAGAGGGGCAGCGGTGGCGTAGTGGACATGGCGCTCGCCTACCACCACGGCGATTCGGGCTCGATCCCCGACGGGTCCACTACCGGACCCTCGCATGTGGGAATNCCCCCGCCCTTGCATTCCAGCGCCGCTCCATTCTAGGGTCTCACTTCTGTCATGCTCGGGGATGACGGTCACCTACGGGTCCCAGCTGGAAAGACCGTCACTCGGAGGGTGTTGCCTTGCCCTGGGTGCACTCCCCACACGCCATTATGATTATTTTTTACTGTAAGTTAGAAATGTTTAATGCTAAGCCTTAAGTAAAATGGAACACATCAGTTACGAGAGAGGCTAGTGTTGCTGAGGCCGCACATAAAATCTAGTCTGCAATTGATTACTTTATTCCTGTCATACTTTATCCGTTTGAAAGAAAACTAATTAAATTCCACATTTTTTTGGCCACGTCTCTGCTGAGTGATCATTTCAAGTCGCAGTAGATATTTTCCTTGCAAAAATTTTGGTTGTTCTACATTTGAATTTTTTTTGTTGTGTTATTTGTGAGTGTCCTTCTCATAACAAGAGAAAAAATCACATGATCCCGTCGGCATACTGTATAACAAAGAGCCGAAACGCTTTAACTTTGAGACACGGTGCGTTGATTCACACAACCACAGTGAAACAGCGCAGCTAACAGGTAATATCACAATCCCATGGCAAAGCTGGCAGCCGACTACGTCGTTTGAAGATCGTAAACTCCTTCCCTCGAAGCTGTGCACTGTTTCTGACGTACACACACGACACATTGAACCCTTCATGTTCAACAGAAAAGCAAGCAACCGCCTCGTTGAACACATCCTGCTCAAAAACAACGCGAGTGCAATTTCCAGGGTGAAATCGCACTTCAAAGCAGCACCGTACCTCGATCCAGTTGAGTGCGAGTGTCGGTTTCACGTTTTCACTAGCACTTAGCAACTGGACGATAGTCTGTTTTGCAACGAAGTTTTCATACTCGCTCACGATCGATCTTCCATACCGCTAAATGTATTCGCGCATATTTGCTTTGCCTACACACTGCAAAAACAAAAACAAAACCAAAACGATTCATGGAGCACACTAAAGTCCGTCCTGTTTCCTCTCCGTGCCGTTGGCCAGGCACCATCCGCCCATGGCCCGGCCTATCGCGAGTCAGCTGTTATCCCACCGTTTGCACGTCACCGTATTCCCGTGGCTACGCCTCCTCTCGACTACACACGACCACAGAACAGTAGTACGGCATACGACTGTCACCCCTTGGGGGTGGATGTGCATGAATAACTGACGGAGCTTGTCTGCCATTTTGTAACACCCCCAACATTGGAAACCTAACCTATCAAAATTATAATGATACTATTGTATCAGAGCATATTGATATTTAGTCTAAAACTTATTTGTTTAAAAACTTCCACATTTTACATTAATTAAATAAACAAACCTGCCACAACATTTTCAACGTCTTGGATGTCACAATATGGCGATGGACGAAAAAGCAGCTTCAATAACTTCATAACATGCCATCTCCTGTTATTCCTACCTCCATGGCCACCCCAGCCCGAGCACCACCAAATCGCCCCATACCCTAGCGTCTGTCTGCAGCGGGGGTGCGGGCTGCACTCCGCAGAGGAAAATGTAACGCCTCTCTTTTACAAAAAGAAAAAAAGATGCTACGTCACAAGGGAAACACGTCAGTGCCCCATCAAAATCATCTCTAAAAACAGGCCCCATAAAAAATTCATTTCACCCCAATTTTCAATTTGCTATTTATGGCTTTACTAAAACTTTTTTTACATGCCACATTTAATTATACAGATTCAGGCAAAGACTTTTATATACAAATACTTTCCTTCGTCATGTAAACAATGTTTGCGAAATAATAGCTTAAGCTTACTTTTACATATATTAAAAAAAATATGTAGCTTACTAGAGCAACATTTAGACGAGAGTACTCTGTTATTAAAATGGTGTGCACAAATTAGGGCTGAAGTGGAGAAATTAACATAACAGTAGAACGAACAGGCAGAACAGACTGAAAGACCAATCAGAAGATCGCCTGGGAAATGGTATGGTAGATCATGTGCATATACGTACCATGACATACTTTATGTATGTACGAAGCGTATAAAGCACGAGTGCGGTGTACGATCAGTATTGCAGTGGTAGCTATTTCACAGGGAACATTAGGTTGAACGATATCGCGTTACTGTCTCATGTCTCATCTGGCCACCAGATAGTTCCCCATACAATGTCTGGATGGCTTTACCGAGGTCGAACAATTGGGCAGTTGTAATAATTTCGAAGTGTGACTAGTGTGGCCTCGTGCCACAAACTGGATGGCAGTAGTAGGAAAATGGGGATACTGGAACACTGGTTGCTGGCTTCAGATGCTCGGAAGACCGCCTTTTGGATTGCATCATGGCTCCCATCTTGGAATTTCTATTTTTCCCATCAGAACTTGCTATTTTTCCCTCAAAAACACTTAAAATTTTAGAACTTCCTTCAATTTTTTTTAGAATTTCCCTCCAAACCTGCATCATTTCCCCTTAAAATTTATTTGAACAATACAGATGACATTTGCACAATGCGGCTAGATGCGGCTGGAATTGTGCAAAAACCAGCCGCATAGAACAACATTAAATAGCAAATTCTACTAATATATTACCCATATTGGATTCCCATCTGCCATTTTGAATTATCGAGACTTGGGGGTTCGATGCCATCTTGGATTGCATTACCAACATCTTGGATTGCATCACGTCCGCCTACTTAGATGACCTTGATCTTTGTCCACAATATTGGATTCCATTATGGCTGCCAACATATATGCCACCTTTATTTCACCTCATTCTATGTCATTCCATGTCAACACCTAGCAGCTCCTTTTTAGACCTTTCTATATGTCATTCTATATCATTCCAAGTCATCCAACTTGTTTCTATGCCTTTCTAGATATTACTTAATGTTCTACAATTCCTCCTAACCTCTCCCCCCTACATCTCATTGTCTGCTACTGTATGCATCCATCTTGCATACCATGTTTCTATCGATGCCAGGGGGTGCCGATCGTCTCTCACCTGTGCTCGACCACCATATTGTATCGTCTGTCGTCACATTCGGCCCGTGGTTCCATCATCGCCTTCTAGGGGTGCTGATGTTGTCCATCTTTGATTCTGGGGTTCAAGTCGTCGGCTACAAGGATAAATACTTACATACATAAGGCTATTGGGCGACATGTATAAAGACTCACAATTTCAAGGAGAATTAGGTTGATGCCACAACCATCAATTTTATTATGCGAAGTATATATTTTTAAATACAGTTATGGATTAAATATTTAGTTAATATTAATTTAACTTTTAAACTTACAGACATAAGTATAGAGTAATGTATATACAAACTCATAATTTAAAGAAAACTCGATTATGGCATCAGAATTGCAAAATAAGCCAAATGTAATTTTACAAAATAAAAGGTTTACACTTTATTTATAAATTTTTATTTATCATTTACAAACAAGTATATCGGGTGACATGTCTGCGGATTTGTATTTTTAAGGCAGATAAGCATATGTCGTCAGAAAATGATTATGTGGTTATAGCCCATGTTATATTGGATTTTGCAAGTATATAAATGTGCTATGAAATATGCCAATGGTTATGTATTTTCGCACGTGTTCGATGTCGTATTAAATACAGTAAGCGTATGCATAATAATAGAGTTTTTAAAACAATTATTTAATCAGTCCAAGCTGCAAATACATGACAGTGGTCGCATGTTTTAAGAACACTATGTCTATATCTGACCCCCACGAACTTACAAGCACAGTTAGCCATCATTTCCGAATTGTTTAGGTTACAGACATGCTATTTATATCATAGGTAACAATCATGACTTCGCGATCGAGACGATATGGTCCATTGTGACTTAAGCCTTCTTATAAGCATAGGTGGCTTCCAATTTTCCATCCACTGAAATTAAAGCCATCAAATTCAAATCGTAGGCTAGGCATCGCTCCTGACTTCGAGCAGGTTGGTAGGGTCCATTGAGCCTTAAGCCATCTTGTAAGCATAGTTGGCTGCGATTTTGTATCCACTAAAGTTTTTGCCACCAAATTGATATCATAGTCTTCGCTCCTGACTTCGATCAGGGTGGTGTGGCCATTATGATGTAAGCCTACTTAAGTGCATAGTTGGCCCAAAATTCCATTCATTTAAGTTATAGTTATTAAAGTCATATCATACGTAATGTTCCTAACTGATTAATGTGATATGACCTATTATACCTTAAGCCTTTTTATAAGCATAGTTTACCACCATTTCCCCTCCATTTAAGTTATTGTCATTAATTTCACATCACAGGAATCATTCCTGACTTCGATCAAGTAGATATAGATAGTTAAGCCTTATACCTTATTATAAGCATAGTTGACCACCATTCAAGAGTTATTGAAGCTATAGCTGCAAAATTCATACCACAATTAATATTCATATCTTCGATCAAGTTTATATGGTCAATTGTGTCATATGCCTTCTTATAAGCATAGTTGTCTGACATTTTCTATCCACTGAAGCTATAGCTACCAAATGCATGTCACGGGTATCATTCTTGACTGCGATCAAGGAAGAAAGTACCAGACCAGGGACCACAAAGTGCTAAATCATATAATGCGAAATTTGTTAGCTAGTGTTCAGCATAGTGGCAGTCTCAGGGTAACAGATCTCACTACATGAATCTTAAGGATGACTAACAGGTAGCATGAACAACTGCACATCAGTAACTTCGTCATATGGAAGTGTAATGTACACTTCATAGTATTTCAAATCCTGTTACCACACGAAAAATATCACAATATCATACTATTGCTCAATGTTGTTGGGTGCGGGTATGTCACCATGCAGGCTGGTTCATCTCCGTACCCTTGACTCAGGAAGAAAAGTGATTCTTCTTCCTCGACGTTATTGGTAGCCGGTGGCGGAAAAGAGTGGCGCCACACCTGGTGTTTATCGCCTGGACAGTTGGCGTCACTTCCGCCTGCCGGAAGAGTCAAAGTGAATTTCTCGACACCACCTCCATTGGCGTGACTCGAGATGAGGAAAACCTTCTGGGCCAGGTCATCTAGGCTATAAAGCCACGGTGTGCCTAAGTGCCGAGAGGCCATTCAGGCCGTTAGTGCCGAGTGTGAGCGATGTGGGCGAGTCAGGAGAAGACTGGCGACGTGTAGTTATCTGCAAGTGTTGTTCGAGTGCCACAGACTGTTCGGGAGCAACCTGTTGTACTATAAGGAAGTGCTACTTGTTTCGTGAGTAACGGACATCTGCAATGCACAGTTGTAAACATTTTGATTGNGTCATAAACGGTATCTGTTAATTTAAATATGTAAAGGCTGATCATGGTAAAGTGAGCACTTTTGAGGCACTAGTTACTTTTTCCTTTCAGAATTTTTTGTATCCTTTAACAACGTTTCTACATCAATATTGATTGCCACGTAAGTAATAAACACAGTATGTATATTCCACCACACTCGGAAGTTAACGTCTGAGGCTTAAATAAAATATATTTATTGACAAAAGTGCTCACTTTACCGTGAATAGCCAATAACAAAGAATTTGTGTTGTGTACATTATTTCCACACAAGGTATGTTGTGCACCTTTGTTGCCGCTTAACCGCGAACTTTGGAGTACGGCCCATTTCCGTCACATTCCAGTGTTTTCTCAGGGTTATCTCGCTTAATGTATTCATACAAGAACGTCATGACAGGGTGCATCATGTATGCATAGCCGTATTACCGCGTAACTGAGAGCAGCAGGTGTTACACGCCTACTAGTGTTCTCGGGGTTATCCCATACATGGCTGGAGTTTGCCGCAGCTGGGATCGACCAGCATCCAACCGCGTTTCAGGCCAGGGAGCAGGGTTTCGCACGGTCGTCGACCAGGCCCTGAAGGTGTCTCGTGCTAATCCGAGCTGCCAGGCTGATTAGCTGGCGCCCTTACGGACATCACCACCTTCATGTCTGTACCGCACGACCTCAGTACATCTCCGGTAGCATCCTGGGCGAGGGAGTTGCCAGCCTGTTTAGCGGAACATCCGGTCCTGCTACCTGTTTAGCGGAACATCCGGTCCTGCCACCTGCGGGCGGCGTCAGTACTTCAATCCTGTGATTATACACGATTTTACTTTTAAATTTCCGGTACCAATTTCAACAAAATCGATCTGCCATAAATCATCTACGCTGAAACTGGTAACTTTTCTCCTATGGGGAATTCTTTCTCATTGGCTTGTATAATTCATTCATAATACCTTCGCGAATAGACAATTTTTTCTCAAGAATGTTGATTTTTTTTATTATTATTTAAATACCACACATATTTTTTGAACGGCTTTAACATTTTGTGTATTTTTAAATTTCATTTTGTTATCTTCAATAACTTTCTTACACTTAAAACACCTTGTTATTCATTTATATAGTAAAATTGAACTATATATTTAACTGAAAATAGCTTTGTTGTTGAAGAGTCATCTGTCTGCTCAGTATCCTTTGATTTTATGTTTAAATCATTGCCTTTTTTTACATAAAAATCTTTTTTGTGATATATCTCTTTGTGATTAGGTAATATATATATAGTAAATTCATCGGTTGTTATGTCAACAGTTGTCCAGTTATATAAATCACAGATCCATCAATTACAAAATTGAAAAACGTTTCACCCTTAACTAAAATGAATGTGTTCTTTTTTTTTTATCCCATTTCGTACAGATTTGAAGCACTTATATTTTCTCTTCTTGAATTTCCTTCAACTTTAAACTTATTTGTGCATCGCGAATATTAATAAAATATTGGTGGAAATAGATAGTTCAAATGTTTTTTTTTCAACATAACAAAATTAATTATTTATTAATTAACCCCACTATTTAAAACTACACCATATTTGCCACCAACTGGATCATCCATATTATTTATTCTTCTATTTTGTATAGAAATTTAATAGTGTTACGTGCTGTAGCTCGCAAGGGCCGCGAGCTCCCGTTATGCGTGGTCCGGCTCTGCTGGAGGTGACCCCCTTAGACCCTCCCCATCCCCCCAGGCAGACCCGCTCACTGCCCCTCCTCCTACGTCATGCTGGATAAGCCGACGAGTGTAGAGGATGCACAAGAATATTCTGGGAACTGGGACCCTCGGCGCTACGCGGTATTTAGACAAATTTCTGGGCCATGGCCTACGACCCATAAATACAAGCCACGGCTGGACTCTGGGCAGTCTTGGTAGAAGCCTTTTAGCTGAGTGCGGTAATCGAGCGACGTGTAGAGGACAGACGACGACGGGAGATTGTGAGGCGACGGCGGACGAGGTGTTTGTGGCGTGAATGGACGAGAGGGCGTGAAACCCGACGAGTGAAGGCTACTGTGCATGAGGGCGCTCGGAGAACTCTAGAATATTGCGGACTGGTGGGACCTGGACTGAACTGAGGTGGGACTGAATAACATGTGATACGGACTTTATTGTAAATATTCGAACTGTCAAATATGGTAATATATTTTATAAAATAATAGAATAGGTTTTGATACACTTTATATTGGGACTGATTATAAATGATTTAATTATGTTAATTTCTTCGAGGTAATTATAAATTGTATTGATTGAAGACATTAATTGTAAACAGCAAGTGATACCAATGTATTGTGAGATGTTGAGTAAAGCGCATCTTGTTTGTAGTTACTGTAAATAAAATTAGGAAATTATAATTAACAATTTTATTAAATAAAGACCTCCATCCCTTAACGAACTTGGTTTTGAGAGAAAGCGTGTTACCTCTGGCTGGCTGGATGGACCACGCGGTGTTCGGCGTCATGTGTAACCTCCATCAGGATGGATGGCGGGGCGATGCTTGGCGTCGTGTGTGATCTCCGGCTGGACCCGCGTTAACGGAGGCGCTGCTCGGCACTGTATGTAACCTCTAGCCAGATGGTTGACCTGCGTCGTGGGCTGCCTCTAACGGCTGCGACGAGGCGGTGCTCGGCGCTGTTCTGAAAAAAATTCCATTACGTTTGTGGGGCTGCATACAAAGCTATGCAACAAGAAAGCAAACTGATTTTTACCTGAAGTGTACAAAATTTTCATTTACTCTACTCGTATATGACTGCTACCAAAGCCAGAAAGTACAATTTCTGTCTACTCAAAACGAAGTATATATACACGAAATACAATATTCCTATAGCACATTTCAGGAATTTTCCATGTTGTACGCTTATACTAGAGCCCAGATAAGCATACATAACAAATTTATGACATACTAGCTTGACAATTAGTCTAGGCCGTCCTATTTTAGGACGCGTAAAATATATTACCCACAAATGCACAATTAATCTATAATTTGCTAAATACCGGAGCTAACCCTACACTTTGGGAAAACAACAATGAAGTATTATTAGCCCAATTTCCAGCGCAAAACATTTCAATCAACTTTCATTAATTATATTTTACCACGACTGCGTATTTATAAAAATAACAATGAATTAATTTTTTACCAATATAAAAGCCGATGTTAAAAGTTTCATAAAATACTGATAAAAATTAGCAGCGCCTTTTGGACACTCGTTTATGTCAATTATTAGATGGTGGGTATCATAATATGAACTTCAATTATTTACAGTTTCTTAACCAACTGCAGGCCGTAATAAGACCGTACAGCTACCCAAGCCTCGTGTAACGTCGTAAAATTAGGCCATATGAACATTTTAATTATTTACTTATTTATGTATTAGCAAGATATAATATGATTTTCACAGATATTATCTTAACTGGCCCATTAATTATGTGTATAGTTATGTAATGTCACTGCTCATTAGAATTTTTATTTTAATTTTATTGTAAACACTTTTATATATATTTCCTGTCTGTTATTTATGTAATATGTTTAGAAGGCCTTAGTTTATGAGCAGTTATTGATCCGTTTTCATGGTAACTAAGTAACGGGTTGAGTAATTATGCCTCTATCTATCTCGTAATTCGTCAGTTGTAGACGGCGTTATTTAATTAATAGTTTGAAAGGAATTGTTAGCCATCTTTGTTTTCGGGAGCAACCTTTTGTACTATAAGGAAGTGCTACTTGTTTCGTGAGTAACGGACATCTGCAATGCACAGTTGTAAACATTTTGATTGNTTTGTACTATAAGGAAGTGCTACTTGTTTCGTGAGTAACGGACATCTGCAATGCACAGTTGTAAACATTTTGATTGCATATATGTAATTAATGAGTTAAAATTAAATCCTTTTGTGTTTGTGTAAGACAGTGATTAGGATTTTAATTATAATCGAGTGAAGTATAAAAAATGCGCTCTCTGGTAAACTTGGTAAGTATATAAAATTAGGTACAGATTGCTGTATTTTGTAAATAATAGATTTACACAGTTTATAGAACTGCAAAATTTAGTTAATTTACTATATCGAGACTTTCATCACTCACGATTATGGATACTCCCTAGGCATTGTACGCACAATTTTGTGTACTCATATAGTCACATAAGTACATGTATTTTAAAATGCAAGTATACATGCTGTATACTAAACTGAGTCAAATATTGGATGTTTGTATCCCCATCGACCAAACCCTAAAATTTTCTTATTTCGTGTTTGTCCCTGGAGTTGAGAAACCAACTTACTTACGTACTTTAAGTGTGGTACTATGCAGTCACTTGTTGACATTCTCGGATAGTAGATGTAGGACATTTATGATTAAAAAACAATCAACTTTTCGCAATAAATGGTGTAGCTGCTCTTCTCGTGTTTCACTGAATTCTCTGAACTTGCGTGCCATGATCTTATGTTCTATATTGAAAATTCCGCGGNCTGCTCTTCTCGTGTTTCACTGAATTCTCTGAACTTGCGTGCCATGATCTTATGTTCTATATTGAAAATTCCGCGGCAGAGACTTATAGTGTGTAAATGATGGGGGATCGGGGCTATCGCCTTCTCCGAGAATCTGCATTTTATTTTATGGTATTTGCAGTACGATATTGTCAGATTGAAAGTAATTTCGTGCCTCGCTGTATTGCATAAGGATAATCTGTAAGTATGTAGGTTTAATTCAGATAAATAAATAAAATGTCGACATTTTTCGAATGTTTTTGTATACATATTTAGATATTTTTGGCTTAAAGGAAAATTATTGGAAGGAACACATGTGATTTTTTCATGAAATAAGCATAATTACTGCTAAATTTTAACGTATGATGTAAATAATTTGCCGGGGGATAAACACCCTTTTAAAGGTTATCATTAACCAGTCTCTAATTTTCACCAAGAAAACATTCTTGCAACTATGCNCTGCTCTTCTCGTGTTTCACTGAATTCTCTGAACTTGCGTGCCATGATCTTATGTTCTATATTGAAAATTCCGCGGTAGAGACTTATAGTGTGTAAATGATGGGGGATCGGGGCTATCGCCTTCTCCGAGAATCTGCATTTTATTTTATGGTATTTGCAGTACGATATTGTCGGATTGAAAGTAATTTCGTGCCTCGCTGTATTGCATAAGGATAATCTGTAAGTATGTAGGTTTAATTCAGATAAATAAATAAAATGTCGACATTTTTCGAATGTTTTTGTATACATATTTAGATATTTTTGGCTTAAAGGAAAATTATTGGAAGGAACACATGTGATTTTTTCATGAAATAAGCATAATTACTGCTAAATTTTAACGTATAATGTAAATAATTTGCCACGGGATAAACACCCTTTTAAAGGTTATCATTAACCAGTCTCTAATTTTCACCAAGAAAACATTCTTGCAACTATGCATCTCCTGTAAATAAAAAAAATCAAATCATAGGGGCATACACCATGTTTATAAACAGGGGTAAAGGCACTTTCAATCAACTCCTTTTATAAATATATCGTGCTTCCTACCGGGAAAGTGGCTTATTCCCTTCATCTCACCATATACATTTAAGCTATACTAGTGCCGTATTTTAGTATCTGCGACAAGAAATTTCCATGTAAATTATTTTTAAAAGTTGATAGAGTATTATATTTATTCATTAGAATATATTCAAGACTTTCGCCCTGGCGATATGCAAGACTCAAAATACTTTGATGATATCGGACCATGTGTTTCTAGGGGGGAGGGGAGGAAAGGTATTTATAACGAGACAACTGTATTTACCATACGACCTATTTTTCATGTTGAAGTTGACTACCCCTCGACATCGACATGGCAGGGCACGCACACGGAACATTTACTAATGCAGGTCTATTCGGAAATAGGACACGCAGTTTATACCAACTAAGTTTTAAAACGGGTGATGTGATTTCTTCACATCCAACTCTTTACAACTATAGAATGCTATATGTCGGCGAAAAAATTATTTCCTTACAGTCCATAAATGACTCACCTCTTACCACGACGAACCAGGTTCGGTTCCTGGCGAGGTCACGCACGATTCTCACGCGTGAGACAGAGCTGATTGTGTTTACTAGTAGGTTGTTTTCTTCGGTGCTCTCACACTTCCTTCGCCATTGAATTCAGCCACTTCTCCATCTGTAATTCACTTCGCCTCATCGACACCGAAAGACCTCTACTGTCAAGCAGCGATCAGAGCTCTCACTATCGCATACAATGTGTACTAGTCCTTCCTTAAAAAAAATTACCAATAAGATATAGAACTTCTTTAAAATGCATTTATAAATTGTAAATCTGCCCTTTACGCATACGACTTGTGGACGAATAAGTACTAATAACTACGAAGCTATGTTGGCAATGGTTGTGTAGGCTCTGGAGACAAAAGGCAATTAAAAATTAATACAGTTTTATTGACAATATTTAAGTTAAAACCGCTCGTTACAGCACGAGGCTCCCCTCATACAGACATTCCGACGATTTTGTTCTCTAATGTTACTCAAATGTGAGTCGAACCCTAACTGAAACTTCATTTTTGTTGATGTTATTTTTTTTCCTTCACTACAACCATTTACGAAGTTCTCATCTCTATAACATACATGCGAACCTAGCCAATTTTAAAAAGATAATCTTGACCGGAAACAAAATTAATATGCCGAAAAAATAAACACCTGTACCAAGCAAATATTTGAACGCAGGACAACATTAGTCATACTTTTATTCTACAAGCGAAACTTTCCTACGCATCCTCACTTGTCCTTGAAAGTTAAGGAACCCAGGGGACTCCAACAGACCTTAAACATCACAGCACACACACACACACACACACACACACATACACACATACACACACACACACATACACACACACACACATACACACACACACACACACATCCCCTCCACATGTAGCATGAACGCATACTAAATGTAGTGTTGAGGTAGCTTAAAATGTTGTACTTAGGTGGTTCATTAAAAATGACAAGGAGACGCACACGCACACATCCGTACTTGCGGCGGTCTAACACACGAATGAAGTTAAGTAGGTCGCCGTAGCCAACATGGCCCTGATGACTGGCAGAAATGAGCGCGCTCTGCTGCTGGCGGCGGTGTTTGAGGCAAGGGTAAGCACGTATAACATCCATTTCAAAAATTACTTTTTTAAAAGAAAACAAAACAAATGTTGTTTTTGCTAGAAAATTATATATTTTGTCCGACATTTTTTGTCAAACATTTATTATTTCAAAAGTTCACATTTAAAATTTTTAGCCGGCATATTCGTTAAAATTTAATAACTGTTCTGTATTTGCAATGCATTGACTACATTCGGCAGCCAAATCTATTTAATGCTGTTGTCATTTTTTTTAAGTGTATGCATATATGTGTCACGGCAGACACAAGGGATTTTATTAGCTAATATCTAGTGGAGACCTTCAGGAAAGTTTTGCCATGTAGGTTCCACCAGTTATTCCCTAAAAACGATAGATTTTATTTGCCTCCGTGACTATACTTAAGCTTACCGCTGGGTTGTTATTGTTTCAAAGCATTTATTAAACATACTGCCAATATCGTTTGGCATATCTTTCCATATGGAGGAATTTCGTGTCCTAACCAGTCACATTACGACTTAAAACTAGCATATCCTTTGCAGCCTTGCCCCTGTCAGTATTTTAATGAACTTTCTCTCTTTATATACACATATATAAATAAACGTGTATGTACACTGGAGAGCCAAAAAAAAAACTGGCATAGGCGTGCGTATGCAAATAACAGAGGTATGGAACCAATCAGAGTAACGCGATGCAGTCGGCAGCGCCCATATAAGACAACAAACGTCTTGCAAAGTTGGTAGATCGGTTACTGCTGCTACAATGACAGGTTATCAAGATTTAAGTGAGTTTGAACGTGATGTAATAGTCGGCGCATGAGAGATGGGACATAGCATCTCCGAGGTAGCGATAACATGTGAATTTCGAGTACGACCATTTCACGAGTGTACTGTGAATATCGGGAATTCGGTAAAACATCAAATCTTCGACATCGCTGCGGCCGGAAAAATATCGTGAACGAACGGAACAAACGACGACTGACGAGAATCAATAAACGTGACAGACCTGCAACCCTTTCTCAAATTGGCGCAGATTTAAACTCTGGGGCATCAAAAAGTGCCAGCGTGCGAACTATTCAACGGACCATCATTGATATGGGGTTTCGGAGCCGAAGGCCCACTCGTGTGCCGTTGTTGACTGCACGACACAAAGCTTTATACCTCGCCTGGGCCCGCCAACACCACCATTGGACTTTTAATGACTGGACTGACGAGTCTGGTCTGACGAGTCTCGTTTCCAATTGTATCGGGCGGATGGACGTGTAAGGGTATGGAGACATCCTCATGAATCCATGGACCCTACATGTCAACAGGGGACTGTTAAAGCTGGTGGAGGCTCTGTCATGGTATGAGGCATGTGCAGTTGGCGTGAAATGGGACCCCTGATACGTCTAGATACGACTCTGACAGGTGACAGATACGTAATCATCCTGTCTGGTCACCTGCACCCATTCATCTCCATTGTGCATTCCGACGGACGTGGGCAATTCCAGCAGGACGATGCGACACCCCACACATCGAGAGTTGCTACCGAGTGGATCCAGGAACACCCTTCTGTCTTTGGAAATTTCCATTGGCTACCTAGATCACCAGACATGAACGTTATTGAGCATATCTGGGATGCCTTGCAACGTGCTGTTCAGAAAAGATCTTTACCGCCTCGCACTCCTATGGATTTGTGGACTGCCCTGCAGGATTCATGGTGTGAATTGCCTCCTGCTTACCTTCAGACATTAGTCGAGTCCATGCCACGTTGTCTTGCGGCACTTCTGCGCGCTCGCGGGGGCCGTACACGATATAAGGCATGTGTACCAGTTTTTTTGGCTGTTCAGTGTACTTACAGAAATGGCGGGTGGTGATGGCATAGTCTTCGTGGCCATTACTGAGCAGAAGATATGTTTAAGCATTTACTGCAATTATTGTATAAAAATTATTGACTTGCAAACCATTTACGACTACCCATTTCTACGAAATTTAATGACAATGTATACAGGCCATAGCTGTGGCTCAGAATTCTGCAAGTCAAAAGAAGGCTGGACCTGTCCTTGCGAGAACGCTTTGTTGCTACATGCCTGAAGCCTTTGTAAGTGATGACGTCAATGCCACGCGAATATAAAGGAGGACAGAGCGCTGGGACAGAATCAGTTTTCTGCTAGTATCAGATGGTCTTCATTCACTCGCCAGTGCTCGAACAGTTACGTAGTTACGGTCATAGCAGAATGAAAAAGGGAATTTGAAGACAACGGGACCCGGGATCGAAGCACGGAGCTGTTCATGTTTGTTTTTTTCTGTCAGCCGACGGCCATTTTTTCCACAAAATGTTTTATTTTTCCTTTGCAATTTCTCTTTTCCATTAAAATTTATCTTTTAGCCCTTAAAATTTCCCTTTTTTCTGTCAAAATGTCCTGTCTTCCCTAAAAAAAAAAAAAAATCACTGATCACCCCATTTACAAAAAGTTATCCCGAAAAAGTACTTTTCGATTCTCTCGGAAGGATTTGGGGGGGGGGGGAGGTATCGTTTTCGAGGGCAGTGCAGTGGTGGCCATATTGGTTTGCATGCATAAGGTATACCAAATCGATATACAGGGTCCAGGGTCCAGAGTCAGAGCTGACCATCCACTATATTGGTTGAAGCCTTCTTGCTCGCCATATTGTATGTCAGTGACCTTGACCTTTGACCTTTAACCCATGACCTTGAATGACTTTAAAACCAAAAAATTGCAATATTTTTCAAAAATTCTAAAAATATAAACACTTCCAAAAAAATATTTTTAATATTTAAAAAAAATTATTTTAAAACTTATTTTAAAAATTTATAAAATTAAAATTTTGAATTTTTGGGCTTAGAGGGAACAGGTACCAGAGCAGACCAGCAACCATGTTCTGGCATCACCCAACTACCATATTGGATTCAAGTGACCTTAACCTTGACCCATGGCCTAGACCTTGACCCCATTGAACTTTGTCATTTAACCCAAAAATCCCAAAAAATCCCAAAAATGTATTTAAAAATTATTAAACCTTAATATAAAAATTATTTTAAAATTTAAAAAAAATATTTATTTAAATATTTTAAAAATTATTATTAAAAATTATTATTAAAAATTATTTAAAAACAACACCTACAACTTTGGAGGTTCCCCCCCCCCATCAACATACCCAGCAGACGACTGAACCCCCTCCAATCAAACACCTGTCATATTGTTTTTTGTTTGTCATTAGTTTACATTTTCAACACATAGGTGGTGCGGATGACTCCGACTACAAGGTTGTATCTGGGTGACCACTTTCCACTTTGACCTCATGGCAGTGACCTTAACCACTAACCTTAACCTTGAAAATTCCTAAAAAAAAAGTCTGATCACTACTTAAAAATCCAAATAATTCCAAAAAAAAAAAATTGTATTCATTTTAATTTTTTTTTTTTTAAACTTGCCTGCAGGAGGTCCAGGGTTCGGTAGCACGTGGAGCGATCAGCGACAAAGCACCACGATACAAAGACCAGCAGACGACTGACACCCCAACCACCACCCCTTCCAATTTTTATTCATTGAATAAACCTCATGTTCGCTTGACCTCTCCCCCTCCCCTCCTCACAATCCCAACCAAGGCAACCCATCACATTACTCGCTCATTATTGGTTGTTAGTTGCATAATATCTCGTCCTCTTCAGTTATTAATGTAGCTACAGGTGCGTCAGATCAAAGTTCTTAGTCTGATGCGAGAGGTGGCAGATCACATGCTCTACTTTGACTTTTCAGCATTCAGTCTGGTAAGTTAATTTTTAAGTTCATATCTTCCATCCAATTCTGCAGGGTATTGTCAAGTTTGCCGGTATTTTAATTACACATACATTTCCCCACCAAAGTAAAAGCTCTGCCAAATATTTCAAATACCAGTTTGCACCACCAAGCTATTGAAGTGTAGACATAAAGACGAAGTGTTCGTTTAATAGCATGTTTAGACCAACAGCCCTATTTCATCTTTGGTGGTACCATCGTTGACTCCAGCTGGAATGCCTATGTCGTTGTCGATACTATTCATAAACTGTTAGGGTAGGACCCTTGGAAATTGGATGGTATATGCCTAACTCGTGTTAGAGACAATATTGTTTTCTGTGCTATTTTTATCATCGATACATCAATCATCCAATCTTTCCATCAATCTTTCGCATTCTTTCCATTAAGTGTCCAATATTTCCATCAATCTCGCAATCTTTCCATCAAACTTGTGCAGTTTTTCCATTAAGTCTTCGCAATCCTCCTCCTCCTCAGCAATCTTTCCATCAAGCTCGAAATCTTTACATCCATTTTTCTCAATCCTTCCATCAATCCTTCGCTATCCTTCTCAGCAATCCTCCTCAGTAATCTTTTCATCAATATTTCGCAATCATCACCAATCAGCACCACATGCACCGCAACCAGCACCACATGCACCACAATCATCTCTCCACACACCGCAATCAGCAATACACGTACCAAAATCAGCTATACGTGCTCCGCAACCAGCTCCGTATGCTCCACAATCAGCCACGCACACTCCACAATTTTCGCCAATCCTCACCAATCTTCCAACCTTTCCGTGAATCTTCCAATATTTCCATCAATCTTCCAATCTTTCCATGAATCTTCCCATCTTTCCATCAATCTTCCAATCTTTCCATCAATCTTCCAATCTTTCCATCAATCTTTCCATACATCCTTCGCAATCCTCCTCCTCAGCAATCATTCCATCAAACTTATGCAATATTTCCATCAATCTTTCGATCACTCTCGCAGTCTTTACATAAATGTCACAATATTTCCCTCAATCTTTTAATCTTCCCATCAATGTTTCGTCCAATCTTTCGATCAATCATCAATTCATAATCCGTCCATGGGTTTGTCGTTTGTCCAACATCCATACATATAAAAAAAAACCATTCATTCTCCAACTGTTTCCTCACATTTGTACTTGACGACTGCATTAATGTCTCGTATGCAGTCCATTATCTGTGCGTTTTATACATAAATACTTCATTTATATTCTGTGTGTAGCTATGTACTTCAGTAAATGAGTGCTCATAGAATCACTTTAAAGTTATGAGGGATGAAAGGATACAGCACAAAAAATTTAAACTTAAAGAAACTTAAAAAAGTAGTTCAACACATCATTCGATATAATTCTGACTTTCAGTTCACTAATGATTGAAGATATCTCAACAATGTGTGAGAGATCCCCGTATCTGAGTTTATAATAAGTTCATTCTAGTCTTCGGGAAATAGGTAGCCAGTATTATAAGCGTCTTCTGCCTTCTTCGTGTCACTCGTTGCAGTAAATGTGGTCAAGGGTTGTGTCAGAGCATCGAGAAAATCACCATTGTCTTCAGCACTATCGCTGTCTTCATGTCCATTTTCATCGATGTTGTTTTCATTATCATCTTCACCTCCTGTTTTGTGTTCTATATTTATATTTACTTTTCTTTGTAGCAGGAGTTGTGTGGTTATAAAACTTCAAAGCTGATGACCGTTTATTTTGAAGTTCATCGATTTTATGCGAAAGTCTTGCAAGTGTTTATTTCGCGCGAACCGACCCTACTACACTTATTATGTCTTTAGCAGAATCAGTACCCATCGATGCAACAAGGGGTATTGGTTGCAACACTTGTTGGCTCCCAGTAGACGAATCCTTTCATATCTCAGTGCGTTCCTTCATTGTATCGCTTTGCATAAACTGCACGGGACCAGTGTCATAATGCTTCATCAAGTGAAAAGGACATTTTGTACAGGTGGTTCTCTCATGCCAACGAGCATTTTGACCAAAGGTGAAAACTCGATCGCAGAATCGACACCAACAACAATCAGGCAGCAATGATGAAAGTCGCGGCTCCATGTTCGTTGAGGTCAATGGCAGGCCTTCGTATTCACAATTAATCTTCGTGGTGTGACGAGAGAGCGCTTTCAAATCGATGTTCGCGTCATGGTGTCAGAACAACTGACATTTTTCTATATAAATGCGATACTTTTTACAGTAAAGAGTGTAGCTTGTGCCCGCAAAAGGCCTTCTACCATACAATTAATGTGAAAAAAATATGGGAGTTCTCTGAGAAAACCCACATACTCGTTCGCCCCAGAATAAAACACGCAGACACTATCGCATATGCATATATACAGGATGATTCTAAAATCATCAGACAAACATTGAGGGGTGGTAGAGCTCACTAAAACAAATAATTATTGTATAGGAATATATGGGCGGGAGTGACGCGTTGAGTCACAAACACAAAAATAACACTTGAAATGCAACACAGTGCTTATTTAAAACGTCGCCGCTAAATGCCTTTTTACAGCAATGTTTATAATAATTGCTCAAAATTGCTACCACTGACACTTGGTAGCACCGGTGGAGTGATGCTGATGCTGATGCAGCAGGTCACTGGCGCACCGTTTGACTGCCCTCAACTATCGCCACCATTGTCAGCCAATCACGCCATATGTAGAGGTCGCCAAGCATGCGTGACTGTTGGTGGATGCATTTCCAGCAACGGCTTTAACATTTTCTGTACGCAATCACTCGTTACGTATGCTGCTAATGAACATTTTATGTTTAATGTGTTATGTTTTTGTATTTGTACCTCTACGCGTCACTTCCGCCCATATATTACTATACAATAATTGTTTGTTTTAGTGAGCTCTACCACTCCTAAATGTTTGTCCCATGATTTTAGAATCAGCCTGCATTGTTTTGCGCTGACTGACGCACGAGGCGCGAGCTCCATGCGCGGTCGGGCTCTGTGGGGGATGACCCACCTTAATTTCCTCCTCCCTCAAGCAGACCTGCTCAACAGGGGAATGATTGAGAGCGGCGACCTGGCTTGCATCACAGCCCCTCCTCCTACTTTTCTGGAATAGCCGACAAGTCTAGAGGAATACGCAAGAATATTCTGGGAACTAGGAACCTCGCTGCACCACGGTATTTAGAGAAATTTCTGGGCGATAGCCTAAGACCCTATAAATATTGCAGCGGCCCAATGGTCGGCAGACTTGGTAGAACCCTTCTAGCTGAGTGTCAAGTGCGGCGACTGGCAACGCTGAAGAGGACGGACAACGACCAGAGATTGTGAGACGACTGCGGACGAGGTGTTTGTGGTGTGAACGGATGAGAGGGTGTGAATCCCGACGAATGAAGGCTACTGTGCATGATGGCACTCGGAGAACTATAGGACATTGCGGACTAGTGGGACCTGGACTTAACAGAGGTGGGGCTGAATTAACATGCGATACGGATTTTATTGTAAATATTGGAACCCTCAAAAATGGGTATATGAATTATTAGGTTTGATACACTTTCTATTATGACTGATTTTAGTTATTTAATTATATTAACTTCTTTGAGGTAACTGTAAATTATACTGATTGAACTTATTAATTGTAAATAGCAAGAGGCATAAAATTACTTTGAGGTAGTGAGACAATAGTATTTTCTATTATTATTATTATTAATAAATTTAGAAATTATAATTAACTCTTTTATTTAATCATACCTCCACCCCTTAACGAACCTGGTTTAGACCACTGACTTTTAAGAAGATTGTAATTGTAACTAAGATTAACTAGTACGATACATTTGTAAATATATTAACAGTCGTAATAATAGGTCAAGGAATTATTTAGACTTTTTTAATGCTAACTAGAAAAATGTTGGCAGACATTGGAGCACTCCGCATTTCATCGAAAGTTTAAGTGGCCAGAGAAATAGCATAATATTTACTCTAAATAGTAGAATAAATAGTTTTGTAGATAATATTAAGGAAAATGTAAATAGCCAAATTAATAGTGTTAGCGAATCAGTAAATTGTCATATTATTAGTGTTAGTGAATCTGTTAATTACCAAATAAGTGGTGTAAGTGAACTGGTAGACAGAAAAATAGATAGTGGTAGTGAAGTAGTGGACAGGAGAATAGAGAGTGAACGAAAATGTAAATAGGAGAATTCAAGATGTTAGTGTTGCGGTCGCAAATGTAGATAAGAAGACAGACAATGTTAACGAAATCGTGTACAGGAAACTGAGCAGAGTGAGCGAGAGAATGGACAGTGTGAATTAAAGGTTAGACAGTGTTGATTGTAAAGTGGACCTGCAGGTGAGCGCCTTCAAAAAGGAATCACAGAAATTCCTGCAGCAGCAGAGGAGAAGACATGCAGCGGCTGAGGAGGAGCTGAGATCGACAGCGAGAAGAAGGTAGTGGTCGCCAGTGCCGTCATCGCAGGGCAGGTGCAGTAGCTCTGCAGTGTGGGTACGCCCCACCCAGAGGTAGGTAAAGGTGCCACAATAAAGCCCGTCCCCTACGATAGACATACACCTTGGAGAGAATACCTGCACCAGCTCGAGATCGTTGCCGCCCTGAATGGATGGAATGAAGAGCAGCTGGCATACTACCTGACGGCCGAACTGAGGGGACCTGCACTGAATATACTGCAGTCCCTACCAGAACGACATCGCCTGCAATACTTCACATTAGTGTCTGCTTTAGAGCTGCAGTTCGGAGACAGATAACTGCGACACGTCCACCATGCCCAACTAGGAAGCCGCATCCAGTGACCAGGGGAACCGCTACAGGGCAGGAAATCATGTGGCTCACACACCTTTCTCTAGAGGAGTGCTCTGAGGAGGCACGAGAAGTCATCGCAGTCGACTTTTTCGTGGATGCTATTACTGATGCAAATGTGCGCCTATCTGTACGCCTTACGTCATCACACATCATACAGGATGCCCTGGCCCGAGCATTGGAGATGGAATCAGCGAAGCAGGAACCGACATTCCGACATGCAGTACAGGCACCTGCCCCAAGCAATGGCGACGATGGAGACAGCATCCTGGACGTCTTGAGGAAGTTGGAGGACACACTGAAAAATATTGCTACCAGAGTCTGTGCTAGCAGATACACAGTTTTTGTCAACCTCAACGTCAGGAATGTTGAGAGTGTGGCTGGACAGGACAGTTGACAATCCAGTTCCCGCAGAGGAACTGCCAGGCCCAACAGCCAGACATGAGTACGAACGAGAGCTTGTTGAGGAAACTGGAGGCAGTGGTAGGGGAACTTCTGAACTCTGTATAGGCAGCGACACCTGTCCCTCGTCGACGGAGGCGTCGAGAATGCTAGAACTGTGGAAATAAGAGACACTTACAATTCCAGTGTCCAGGTATGCCACCCGAGACTACTCATCGAGGAATGGGCCAAAGAACAGCTTCACCAACAATTGGAACTGACAGCCACAGTAATGCCCATCCAAACCACAGGCCCGTCAAAACTACTGGTGACATCCTATCTGAGGAAACGAAGAGAAATCACTTTATGGTGGTAAGAAGAACAAGGACGCTGGAGTCGAACCACCTACGAAGTGATCCCCGCAGTTAACACAGGCGGGACAATGAGAGAAATCCAGTTGACAGACAAAGCTTCATATATGCATCTTCGGGAGAAGGAAGAAATCCAGGGGGCGTGAGACGAGCATATCCCAGTGTCTACTGGCATCAAGAGGGTGATCTGTGCCGTGTAATCAGAACCACGCCAATTAATTAAATCCTAAGTAGTTATATGCCATGGTACTAACTCACCTGCAGCATTCTTTTCGACCGTAGTTTTCCCCTCAAAATCTGTAATAAATTTACAGCACATCTCTTCCCAAGCGTTTATCTTATCAATTTTGTTGCTGTACTGCACCGATCACGTGTCCCATATTGCTGGGCGGTTTTCCACAATTCTGTTTCGAACGTAGCTCACATCTTGTATGCAGATGCACCAATACCAGCCTCAGACTGACCCGTGTGCCAGCTACGGAATTCGGCGAAGATTGGTAGGCCTGCGGCAGGCCGATGAGCACGCGGCCATGTTTCCCTGGTTTGTGTCGGTGTATTAGGAGTGGAGAAGGGGGGGGAGGAGGGGAACGCAAGTGGGGGAACCAGAGGTCAGCAGACAGTCGGTTGGAGACGGTAGTCGCGTGCAGTGCAGTGGAGCGGAGCGCGAGCTCTAGTAGCCCACGTCGTTGTGTGCCGGTGAACGCGGGGGGTGAGTGTGTGCCGGGTGTGCTTTGTACGCGTGCACGGGCCGGATACGTGATGCTGGAGACGACGCACGTCGTGACGTGGCAGCAGCTGTGCAGGTGAGTGCGGCCGCCAGGGTTCAACAACACCGCCCAGCGTCCACCATTTTCCCGTTCCTGCTCGCGCGTTCAAGTCTACTTTCGCTCTGCCTGTTGCGTCCTTTCAAACGTCGTCGAAAATAACCGCGCATATATCATTCGTGCTGTGGGTTCTTCCTAAAGGGTGGTGATGAAGAATCAGCCCTCAGCGCTCAAGTCGCCGTTTTCTATCACGCTCGGAACATTCACTAGCTTTTTTTTTTTTGCACAGCTCTGAAAAACGAATAGCAAGAATAAGAAAGTCGTGAAAATATGTATGGCATATATCTAGCACTTCTGTAGCTTTTTAACTTTTTATTAAATGACTTGTTGTTCCGTCCATGTGTACGTAAAACAGTAACTTTAAAAATAAAATAAATATATCGATGTAGTTCCTTTTTCGAAAATATGGACGTGTTTATGTATTTCGGAAGCCGCGATGTTTTTGACGTGTGTTCCTGCAATTATTGCAACGTCCTGCATGTACTGGAGTTATAAATAATTTGGCATATCCTAGTGTCAAGAAAAACTCCCAAATAGTTTTCGGTTCTTCTGTTCTGTTAAAAAAATTGTCACACAACGAAATTCGAACCTAGTTAATTACAAAAACCTGTCTGTCGTTCACTTGTGAGCACAGTTTAATAACCCGAAGTTATGTTGGTGACAACTGGAATGACCTAATTGTAATATTAACAAGAACAAATTTTTTTTAAATTTTATTATTGGTGTTTTTTAGAGGTGTGGGAATGCAGGAACAACGGCTGAGTTCGAATTGGCAAATGTTGAAAAACGGCCAGAAGAGCAGATTAAAGGAGATACTCGAAGGGTGTGTAGAGATGTAGCCAGTTTCTTGATATATTTTTTGTCTAATTCAACGAAATTAACAAACATTCATTAGTTAGTGTACTGTAACTAATTTGTTTTTAAATAGAGCGTTGTGTGTACTCACAAATGTTTTAATAATTGTTTTGTTGACATTAAACTTAAGTAATTGTAATTTTTTTGTAAAAATATTAGTGTCATTATTATGTACTACAATGTAATGGTATTTCGTAAATAAGTTTACACGGTATTATGTGCAATTTTAAACGTCGACACTCCTTACATTCGTATTTAAGTAATTAATTTAGGCTCTTGGAGCGGATATTATAAGTAGAGGCCGCATGCCGGCTGTGTAGTAACTGAATTCCTAATCCCAATACAGAACTGTCTGCTGCCAATAGAAATGTCTAAACCGCGTCGCGTAGATGAAGGTAACATTCCAGTTGACAGTTTGGTAATTAAGTAAATAGTAATCTAGTATGGTTGAATGTGAACTATTTTGATAGTCACTTGTTTACCTATGGTGCTATCTGTTGAGCAAAGTTTTACACTGTGTTCGATTTCAGAGCGGTGTGCCCTTGACCACTTGTTATTGATCCCTTCCCGTGTCATCCGCCCTTGTTACTTTCTTGAGAAACGATCGTTTGTGAATTCGGACGCTTTTGTTCGATTCCACCTCAAGTGTTATTCTGCGGAATTTCGCTCTACGCGAATTTCGTTTGTCTTTGTAACGTTAGCAAGTGTTTCCGGCAGCCGTGCAAAGGTGTAAACATTACCAACGAATGAAATATTCCAAGCAATTGCGCATCGAGAAACGATGTAGGGCTCGAGAAGGGCAAGTGACTCGCGCCCTTGTCTCACGAGGACAATTCTAGGATGCTCACGCGCCCTCACCGTGAACTCGAACAGCGGCAGTACACTTCATGACCTCGATGTATTTCTCTAGGGCACGAAGACAGCTGAGGCAGTTGAGAAACTGAACATAGCCATAGTCTACACAACACTCACTGGCAGTCCCATTAAATCTATTAGCACAAAAATACATAAATTTAGCAAATAAAACGAATATATATATACATTTACAGTACTTTTGATTATCTACATCTACATTCAAACGATTTCATTCCACAGTATGTAATTGAATTAGATTCATGTGTACCGTTATTTACGTACGTATATATTAATTCAGTTGTTGGAATCATAAAATATATACTTACTCGTATGTATATTTTGGTGTTATCAACGCAGTATACCAAAAATGGTGGCGATTTGTAATTTTTCAGTGAGCTTCGTTGCGTATTAAAAACTAGCAAATACAACATCAATGTATTACATTAGATCTGGCCACGTGGCCGTTTAATGAAACAAAACTACGAATTGGAACACGTGAGAAGTTTAGTAAGTTAAATTGTTTACAGAATTACGTGATTTGAAATGCAAGCAGGCCTACACTGCCGCTTATCTGGTTCACTACGACTTAGGCTGGACTAAGATTAATTCGAATTCTACCCAGGCTAGGAACAAAACTAGTTTTCTTATGAGGAGTTTGGCGTAGGGAAATTTTACGCCGCTAGGTAAGCGCTAGTGTTCCAAAGATGTCACATTTAATTTAAATTTTGCTATTTGAATAATAAAAGAAAGAATTTCCTTAGTTAAGTAATAATTTGTATTTGATTTTATGTTTATTGCAATTATTTTGTTTTCTGACGTAGAAAAAAGAGAAAATCCTGTGCACATGCGACACTAGCGCTTACATAGTATCGAAAAAATTTAGTTGCCAAACTAAAAGCATTGATCTTCCCAACCTGAGTAGAATAAACCTTAGCTGAACTGAAAATAGTCCGTCGCATCAGTCAATCAGTCGTCCGTCCGGCAGTCATCCTTCTGTTTTCGTCCGTCAGTTGAAAGCGATTCACAGTAATCCGTCGTCCGTCAATGATTCTGTATGACAAAATGTCAGTGTGACAACTTAACGTCGCGATCTTTCTTTAATTGGAGATATATTTTGGTTCGAAATACATTTTCATAAAATAAATGCTTTGGGAAGATGATTTTTTTGTATAATAAGAATTTATAATGAATTTATTTTACATTTAAAATTACTGTATTTAAATTAAAGATAAATAATTCACCTCGCTTCACTCTCATCGGTTCCCAATATCCCGATGTTAAAAAATCCACGGGCCCGAGATTTTATTTATTTATTTATTTTTTCGCTTTCGAGGTACTGCGGTACGGGTGAAAATAACACGCGCGCCCAGTGGCCCATCGCTCTTACGCGCAAGACTGAACAGGCGTGCATTATCACTCCTTCCAGCGCTAATCAAAACTGTAACAGCGGGACTTTATTACACGTAATGAAATTCTACAGCTGTAAATACGACTGTACCGTTTTACTTTCCCTCATCCCAAAAAAAAAATAATTTTATAGTTGTACCAAACATTGTTCAAATTGTACGCATTATGATGACGTTTTCCTCGAATACAAAAAATTTACACTTTATATTTTTTTGAATAATTTGACGTCAAATACAAAATTCTTCTGTTTTGTTGCAGCCATAATAACAAATACATACTAAGTTACAGATGAAAAAATTTACAAAGTAAACTAATGCCATGGGTACCAGGTGACATATATGCAATCACTAAATAACAATCCTTATATATTAGAAGAAAGTGTTAAATATAAATAAATTTTTGCATATTAAAAAAAAATGTGTGAACTGTTATTTGGTGATTGCATTATATGTCAAACGATAGTCCACGGCATTAGTTTAGGTTGTAATTTTTTTTCATTTGGTCAATTTAATTTGTATTTGTTGTTACGGCTGCAACAAAACAGCAGAATTTTGTATTTGACATCAAATTATTCAAAAAAATATTAAGTGTTAACATTTTTAATTCTAGGAAAATGTCATCACATAAGTGCAATGCGCACAAGCTGAAATTTTTTTTGTACAGATATAAAATTATTAATTGTTTGGGGGCCCGACACCATTAAGGAAACCTCAAGCAAGTTTATATATATATTACTATTTTCATGATTTTTTCTTTACAAAACCGCACGAGCTTAGATGATTGGTGTTTATATTTTCTGGCAAAAAGTCGGATTCCCAGGAATTTATTTGCTGAGGTAGCCTACATGTAATCGCGCAAACAACGAATTTGCGGGAAATATGTCCGGGTTACTAACTATTAACAGCCTCCCAAATCACTCCACTCCACTTTGCCGGCTGTTCGTTGGCCGTTGTTCTGGAAATGCACAAGGACGAAAATCACTCTACTCGTCTTGAGTCATTTAGGCCATGGCCGAATCGGTGTGTTGTAACCATAGACTCGATATGGGGCGGAAAGATTTCTGTAGTCTTGTATACGCCCTCGATTTTGAGTCATGATTAATGAATAGTGTATAATAGTACGGTCAAACCGATAGTTAGATCATACTAAACCCGTGCTTTTATTTAAAAAAAAAAAAAAAAGCCTTATTTAGTGCAGTTAATTATATTTTTGTTAACAGTATAAATCAGATGCTATCGACGGTTGAACACTTTTGAGATTAACGTTTGAAAAATTTCACTTTCCCTACCTGCATAATGCATATATTTTAAAGGGCGTGCTTTCTGGCCTACACACAGCAAAGTTGGTACTGACGCGGAAGGAAAATAGTCCCATGTCTTTACGGTTAATTAAAATAGTGAGGTAAATAGTTGTGATTTCAAAAATGGTTTATTTTGCTTTCTGTTTTGTTTAAGTTTGTAAAATATTTGCTTTTCTGATAGTTTCATAGTTTGACTTCATCGACATATGAATAAAGAAATTAGGCCCATGGCAATGTTAATTTTACAAATGGTGGAATAATAAACAATGTTAATACAAGTAGAACGTAAGCAGGACTTTTAAAAGTGCCGTGAACAGCCTGTCGTAGATGAGGCTGTTCACGGTAAACTGAGCACTTTTGTAAGCCCTGCTTAAGATCTACTTATATGGACATAGAGTATTCATCCACTATACGTAAAATTAACGTTGCCATAGGCCTCAGCACTTTATTCATACGTCAGTCAAGTGAAACTGTGAAATTATTGTCATGAAAGTAGGCCTAAATATTCTACAAATTCGCTAATTCTTAGTTTTAGATGTATTAGAAAAGCAGAAAGCAAAATTAATTATTCCAATATTCACAAATGTTTTCCTAACGCTTTTAATTCATTGTCAAGACATGGGACTACTTCCCCCCCCCCCCNTTCCCAACTTTTCTGGGCACTTGCCTATCACTGTGCCCTTTACAATACACGCAAGTAAGGGCTGTGACATTTTTAAAAGGTTTATTTCAAAAGTGCTCAAATGACCGTGTAAACAGATGTGCACAACACGATGCACTTATAATGGTGTGCGTTTGCGCAGCATATCTCCGTCGCT
Source organism: Clitarchus hookeri (assembly GCA_002778355.1). NCBI lineage: Eukaryota > Metazoa > Arthropoda > Insecta > Phasmatodea > Phasmatidae > Clitarchus > Clitarchus hookeri. The sequence continues at coordinate 738,681 of NQII01000175.1, read as the reverse complement.
CTGTAACTTAGTGAATTAACATTTGTGACAACTGCCTGGAATGGTCTATAAGAATGTATACAAATACTACGTTTTATTTCGTTTAAACAACGATTACAGTAATAAAAAAATGTATATATATATATATATATATAGGATGATTCTAAAATCATGGGACAAACTTTGAGGAGTGGTACAGCTCACTAAAACCAACAATTATTGTATAGGAATATATGGGCGGAAGTGACACGTTGAGACACAAACACATGACATGCAAAACATTGTTTATTTACGTCACCGCTAAATGCCTTTTTATCGAGTCTCCGTTTGTTTCTGTGGGGGCATTTGAAAGCCCTCATTTACGATACTCCAGTTGATTCCATTGAAGACCTCGTCGCTCGACTATCCTGTGCGGCTGCACGCGTGCGTGAAATACCCGGTGTATTTGAATCTGTTCGCCAATCACTCCACCGACGCTACCAAGCTTGCATTACTGTCGGTGGTAGCAATTTCGAGCAATTATTATAAACATTGCTGTAAAAAGGCATTTAGTGGCGACGTTGTAAATAAACAATGTTTTGCATGTCATGTGTTATGTTTGTTTTTGTGCCTCAACGTGTCACTTCCGCCCATATACTCCTGTACAATAATTGTTTGTTTTAGTGAGCTCTACCACCCCTCAAAGTTTGTCCCATGATTTTAGAATCATGCTGTATATATATGAAGTATAGGCCAATGCTGTTTTCGCAGGAACGTTGCATGAGTTCCATGTTACTCTCAGCAGATGCTTCTTTAAATTGAATATGTATTTTATAGGTGATGAAATATCTACAGCTGGTTATAGTAAGAGAGTAGCTTTGGTTCCGTAAGGCTCTTGCCTTACGGACTTCACAATGTTTTTTATACGAAGTGTGCATTTATTTGTAAACATGGACTTTTAAGTTAATGTATGCATTTTCTCGACTTTTTTCCCAACGGATCAGCTGATCGCTAGTCAGAGAACGTGCCGATGCAATGTTTTTGCTAAAAATCGCATAGGCTACATTTTCTGCTTTCATTAATTTAGTGACAGAAACGTATACAGTACATTTTAATACGTTGTTAAATCAATATTCTTCGGCAACACTAAGAAGTTCTCATCGTTAGGCACGTTTATCAGCATAGTAGTTTATGACTGACGTGAAGTTAGCTCCTAATCCCAGCTTCAAAAGTTATTGCCAACATAAGGAAAAGAAAGGAACTATGACTCACGCCACACCCCAGGGGATAAGTAGTTGCGCTACGCGGAAGAACCGCACATGTCTGCCGACTCGAACTGCAGATGATTAAGAGGGTTGCATTGCGAATGCTCACGGGGGTAATCTGAAGTGGCATGTTCAGAGGCTTATAAAATATAAACTATATTTCGTAAGTTAATATGACCTACCACACTTCATTCGCAAGACAGAATAGTTTATGTATGTTTATACTTTATGACACCTGGTGTTATTCAAGGTATTCTAGCCTTCAAATTGCGGGTCTTAATATAGCCTACGAATGTGAGAAATGTGAGAATGTTAATAAGGCAGGTTAATTATGCCAATGCGAAATAAAGTTTTTTTCATGTAGTGCACCTAACCTATTTGTATAGGCACGTGCTTTTCGCGAAAAGATTTCAAGACCAGTTGTACCCCATAACACTTTAGTTCATATGCACTTTCGTGTTTGGATGATTTTAAATGTCACGTGTCTCAAGTGTCTGCCCCACGAATCATGGACGTTAAGTATCGGCGTACTTCATTCTGATTGGCCCAGTCAAATAAGAAAGTCTTCTCACGTAGACGTGCAGCCAATAACCAAAGGAATTCATAGTTGTGGATGTAGGATATTGAATTATAGTATTAGCATAAATCTTTTCGCGAAAAATACATGTCCCTACTTATCTGCCATACAAGAAGCACATATACTAGGAGAAAATTTATTTTAAAATAATGAGAGTTGATATTTCTACGTCAATGTAACAGTATTAAGAACATAATTGTGCAGTTCTCATTTCTATACTGCACTAATAGGCATCTGCCTAACGACGTAGAATTGTAGTTAGACTTTCTGCAAAACTAAGTTAAAGTACTTTTCCTTAATTTTTGATGCCTACAGCAATATGTAAATACAACCCCAAAATGGTGTTTTGAAATATTTACATTTGTCAGGTTAAGATATATTTTTGAATAGGCTAAAGTTTGAAACTTTTAGAGAACCACCAATAAACCAATTAATTCTGGAAAAAATGCTGTGTAGTACTGAATCCTACAGTCCTGTGCTAGATATATACATTTCAAAGTTGATGTTTCAAGTGGCTGGGCTTGTCGATGTCCCCCAGAAAGGTTTTCTAGACAAATATTAGATGTCCACAAATAACATTTAATTAACAAGGCATGGTTCAGAATACACTCTTAACACAGTTTGATTATTAAGTATAATTAATATGCAAGGTAGCTAGCATAAGGGAAAAGCGAGGGAATTTGCTATAAGGATTCTGCTAGCCACTTTGATATGGCATCATGCCCAGCATTTGCTATAAGGATACTGCTAGCCACTCTGATATGGCATCATGCCCAGCTCTTGTTATAATGATACTGCTAGTCACTCTGATATGGCATCATGCCCAGCATTTGCTATAAGGATACTGCTAGCCACTCTGATATGGCATCATGCCCAGCACTTGCTAAAAGGATACTGCTAGCCACTCTGATATGGCATCATGCCCAGCACTTGCTATAATGATACTGCTAGTCACTCTGATATGGCATCATGCCCAGCATTTGCTATAAGGATACTGCTAGCCACTCTGATATGGCATCATGCCCAGCACTTGCTATAATGATACTGCTAGTCACTCTGATATGGCATCATGCCCAGCATTTGCTATAAGGATACTGCTAGCCACTCTGATATGGCATCATGCCCAGCACTTGCTATAATGATACTGCTAGTCACTCTGATATGGCATCATGCCCAGCATTTGCTATAAGGATACTGCTAGCCACTCTGATATGGCATCATGCCCAGCACTTGCTATAAGGATAGTGCTAGTCACTCTGATATGCCATCATGCCCAGTTCTTGCTATAAGGATACTGCTAGCAACACTGATATGGCACCATGCCCAGCACTTGATTTGACTCGTAACAATCCAAACATTTTATACGAAGAATCCACATACCGTAGTATGGGGTGACTTTAGCCCTTAACGGCGATTTTGGCCCAAATATTGTAAAGTAGTATTTTCTTTCGTAATTATTACAAATGAACGTTTTTGTACTCTTGCTGTTTTCTGATAACTAAATTAAACTATAAAACAGATCAAAGTACATTTGTTTCTAGGAGTTAAAACAGTGAATAGGATTACCTAAATATTGGGCCTTTGTCTCCCCATCTAATAGTACCATCTTCCGTTCTGTGCATAAAATATGGTAGAACAACCAACGCCAGAGTTGTAGGCCTGCAATAAGGGTAGTAAGCATCGACGGTAAATTGTAAAAATTTCGATAGTTGTTAAAGGGCAGGACAAAGTCCTGTGACATTATAATTTTATAGTATTTTCTGGATCAGGACAGAGCAGTTGCTTTGTATTCTTGTAACAATAATCATTTTTGGAGTTTGTAAGTCCATAATGAAAATGTTATATGGGTATAACGATAACAAGATTTTTTTTTGTGATTAGACTACACCGAAACTACACGATCGCAAAAGTACCTTTTGCACAATCACTAAAGAGCAGGGAAATGTGGAGCAACAGCCCGCTCTTAAGAAAACAGTAGTCAATTGTGTCTGTTGCAATGATGTATTTCGCATAAAACCACGTTTATATGCTACGACAATGCATCGTGTATGATTATATACACTGAAAAGCAAAAAAAAAAAAAAAAAAACTGTTCCACCTGCCTAATATCGTGCAGGGCCCCCGCGAATACGCAGAAGTGCCGCAAGATGACGTGGCATGGACACGACTAATGTCTGAAGGTATGCAGGAGGCAATTCACACCATGAATCCTGCAGGGCAGTCCACAAATCCTTAGGAGTGCGAGGCGGTGGAGATCTCTACTGAACAGAAAGTTGCGAGGCATCCCAGATATGCTCAATAATGTTCATGTCTGGTGATTTAGGTGGCCAATGGAAGTACCTAAAGTCAGAAGAGTGTTCCTGGAGCCACTCGGTAGCAACTCTCGACGTATGGGATGTCACATTGTCCTGCTGGAATTGTCCAGTTCCGTCGGAATGCACAATGGACATGAATGGGTGCAGGTGATCGGACAGGATGCTTACGTATCTATCACCTGTCAGAGTCGTATCTAGACGAATCAGGGGTCCCATTTCACGCCAACTGCACATGTCCCATACCATGACAGAGCCTCCACCAGCTTGAACAGTCCCCTGTTGACATGTAGGGTCCATGGATTCATGAGGATTTCTCCATACCCGTACATGTCCATCCACCCGATACAATTGGAAACGAGACTCGTCAAACCAGGCAACGTGTTTCCAGTCATCAACAGTCCAATGGCGGTGTTGGCGGGCCCAGGCGAGGTATAAAGCTTTGTGTCGTGCAGTCAACAACGGCACACGAGTGGGCCTTCGGCTCCGAAAGCCCATATAAATGATGGTCCGTTGAATAGTTCGCACGCTGGCATTTGTTGATGCCCCAGCATTGAAATCTGCGCCAATTTGAGAAATGGTTGCACGTTTGTCGCGTTTAATGATTCTCGTCAGTCGTCGTTTGTCCCGTTCGTTCACTATCTTTTTCCGGCCGCAGCGATGTCGAAGATTTGATAATTTACCTGATTCCTGATATTCACGGTACACTCGTGAAATGATCGTACGCGAAAATCCAAATTTTATCTCTACCTCGGAGATGCTATGTCCCATCTCTCGTGCGCCGACTATAACACCACGTTCAAACTCACTTAAATCTTGATAACCTGCCATTGTAGCAGCAGTAACCGATCTAGCAACTTTGCCAGACGCTTGTTGTCTTACATAGGCGCTGCCGACTGCATCTCGTTACTCTGATTGGTTCCATACCTCTTTTATTTGCATACGCACGCCTATACCAGTTTTTTTTTGGCTCTCCAGTGTACAACAACCAAAATTGTAATTAATTTGCGAAAACTGACAATACAAACGGAACACATGACTGCATATTAGGAAACTTGCCCCACACGTGGGGGCAAGTTTCCTTCTCCAATGGAGTATGACTCCTATTGGCATCTATCGCAATTGGAAAAGCCCTTTCCCACACAATGAGTACAGGGCTACCTCCACCATGATCTACATTTGCTGCAAGTAATCCAGTTTACATATGGAGGCTCTTCCTACATTGCACCACATCCACCACAGAAATAATCCTCCTTATCATAACTTGCAATGCCTTTCTTGCCATCTAAATTCGATTTGCGTTTTGCTCCATCGCCTTTGGTTTTAAGCCTACTGATACTGATGTTACAGTCGTTATCTTAAGGTTAGGCCTATTTTTAATTTCACTTTGTAATGACAGAATTTTAGAATATGCAACGATGTGAGTATTTCAGACAGTTTTGGATTTCTGAGCCTCTTTTCTGGATGACTATCATTTGGTTCTGATTATTTCTGTCGAAACAGAACACTTTACAGGAGTGTACACATTCCCAAGACAAGGATTGGAGGAGACGTCAGCAGAACTACCTGTAGCTAACTCTTTAAACATTTTCATTGCCACTTTCAGTAGGCATAACAGGAACGTTTATAACTGTTTTTTCCTGAAATTTTGAAATGTGTTCTGAAGCGTAAGCAAGCTGTATTTCTGCACTCATATGCACTGTCACCAACAGGAGACTATTGATTGTATTATTATTTGGGCGAGGACTGCCAGTAATTTCAGATGGAAGAAAGTCAACTTCAGAAAAAAAAATATCGGGATACATTGGCAATGTGCATCATGCCTAAAGGTATTTGGCTGCAATTACAATCGTAGCTGCCTTTTCATAAGCCAGTAAAAAAAAAAGCAGAATTTTAAATTGTGTTTTGCATCTACCAGGATGGGTTAACATCCATTTACCACATTCATTTGCATAATACGCTTTCATTTTTGTGTACTATTTCATTAAAATCTGTTATTATTATAGTATTACTGTCATTACTTTTGTACTTCTAGGCTGATAATTTTGATTAAGCCAACACGTTTTTTTATTTTACTTATAATATGACATGTATCTAACTTTTAGTTCTGTCAAACTGTCAATTTTTATAAATTCTGGGCATATCAAAAATATTTAAAAGGTTTTAATAATGTTTGGTATTGTGGGTCAAGAGTCCGCATGTGCAGGCTTTTTCCCCTACAAACCGGGAAAATGTAATTCACCAATTACATTTCACAGCTGCATGATAAAAATTACACCTTCATATGAATACAAGCAAAAAACATACCTATTACGTAAATGTACATATTATCCGACAATATTAATTGGTTGCTGTTTAGCAGGAACTTCTTTAACACGAAAAAAAAAACCATAAAACATTGCTTCAAACAGAATTTTGTGATCGCAAGCTCATTAACGGTGGCAGCGGTCATCCAGCCTTGTCCAGTGCGTGGAAAGCATTTAGAAAATTGCCTATAAGAACGTTGATGCCATCTAACGGCGACTGCGAGAACTATGACGTCGTAGGACTCTCGCTCCGTGCGGACTCTTACTCTTCATTACCCTATTAGTCATTGAGCATATGTGTGTATGGAGTAACATAAAAAATTATAATTCCCAAAGGAGGGCGTAAGGGGGGGGGGCATTCAAGTATTACGTGAGCTGAATTTTAGTAATTTTTAATCCCCTCTTCCCTCCCCGTTTTCAGCAAAAATAAGCAAAGCTCTTACCCCCCCCCTCCTATGATTACGTAAACATTTGTATATATTTTTTTTTTAAATCTGTTCAGGTTTCTTTATTGTTATTCATGAGCAGCAGGATTTTAAATGCACATTTAATATTTATTCAAGGAAATTATATTAAAATATTATATTATTAACATATAATAAACGATATTAAACAATTTGGTAAATTCAAATTAATTGTCCTCAGTCCATGGCACTTTAATCCATGAGTCTAAGTCTTCGATGACATTTGATGTTTGTTGCTCGATGTTGCGCGTCTGCTCATTTTTGTGTTCTTTCGTGATATCGACATCGTTCTCTTCAAGCCATTCAACATCTTGGTATTCATCAGTTTGTATTATGCACATCAATTCATTAGCACGCGACGAGCAGCCACTACGTTAGTGCCAACGTAGTGTACACTATGAGAAGCAGTACACTCTGTCGTCGAATGGATGGTGATTATCCGTAATGCTATAAAACTTGCGGATTCTGAATATTCTTAGAAGGAATGGCTTATTACACCTGTAGCTAATGTCTTCAATGACAATGCAGTTACTCGCTTCATCTGCAAATGTTCGAGTCCTAAAACTTATCAGGTTTTCAGAAATAGTTTTATTTTACTGAAAAGTTAAAACAGTGAACTGTAGTTTTAGCAAAAAAAAAAAAAAAAAAACTCAATTGGTTTTAATATTAATAAGTTCCTTTAAAGTTTATAAAAAATAGTTAGATTAAAAAACTTTTAGATGGCGGAATGGATTTTATTTGAGTAGTTGCGGATTTAACCAAATTTAACGATTCTTCTTACATTACGTCTCAAACACATTAAAGTTAAGTTAACAAGTAATAATATTGCTTTTGAGGTAAAAGTCTTACGCTGTAAATTAATTTTCAAGACATTTTGTTTCCTAAGAAATCATTTTCTTACCTTGTAAACTGAGTTTTTATTGACTCATTTCATACCAAAACGAGAAACGTATGTCTTGTTAAAATAGAATACAAATCAGTGGTAGAAATTTTAAACACTATAACGTTGCAGCTGATATCAGCAATTATCTTACTGAAACTCTTAGCCTAAATACTGCCCTTGACTTTCGTCACGTACATATTTAGAATGTAGGCGTGTTGACTTGGAGTATGTCACGGATAATATTCAAGTCGCAATAGCACACGAACATTACACAAATAACATTCTTAAACACGGGAAATACAGAAAGAAATTCTTACAAAACGCAATAAATAATATTAATTGGAAACCATGTTTTGCTGTTTCTAGTGCATTTTCACGTTATATTGAACGCAGTTCCGGATTTTAGCAGAGGGTTAAGCTAACAGGATGTTAGGTAACACTAGCATAGACACAATGTTGATACAACCTGAAAAATGGGAAACTCAATGCGGATTTTTTTTCCCNTGTTAGGTAACACTAGCATAGACACAATGTTGATACAACCTGAAAAATGGGAAACTCAATGCGGATTTTTTTTCCCCACGTACAAACTGCGACTGTGCTGCCATCTATTAATTTACACATGTAATATGTTTTCCAGCACTGGGATGGAAAAATACTGCAATTCACAATAAATTCAAGCAGAATTTTGTAAAACTACTTATAAAAAGTAATGTCAGGCTCATATTTAATTACAATAAATGATAATAAGCTCTGTAAATAAGCATAACGTAAAACCTTCTCAAAGTCCCTTANTGTTAGGTAACACTAGCATAGACACAATGTTGATACAACCTGAAAAATGGGAAACTCAATGCGGATTTTTTTTCCCACGTACAAACTGCGACTGTGCTGCCATCTATTAATTTACACATGTAATATGTTTTCCAGCACTGGGATGGAAAAATACTGCAATTCACAATAAATTCAAGCAGAATTTTGTAAAACTACTTATAAAAAGTAATGTCATGCTCATATTTAATTACAATAAATGATAATAAGCTCTGTAAATAAGCATAACGTAAAACCTTCTCAAAGTCCCTTATAAGCACAGCTGCCTTTTCTTTCCCTCGTTTTTCCACTAAAACCACAAAAAAAAAAAATATTTGTAAAATGCCATGTTGGATTCTTATACCGCTTTTTTCAATTTCCCTAAAAGTAAAAACTTTTGCTTTGCAAATATTATTTTAAGAATAATGAACGCTATAATAAAACTACAGTAAGGTGTTTCCAACAATTGATAAGTTGTGAATTACAAACTACTTTCAGTTTTTTCTATAATTCTGACTTTGTCAGATTTCAAAATTAAAATGTAACGCTATAAATAAGTTCACAGAAGCTTAACGTATTGAAATGAATGTATACGTCCTCTAACCAATTTGTAGATGCAGTTTTATTAAATTCAAATTCATAAAAGAATTTACAGTGCTTTTCAATTAAAAATTAAGATATAAAAACCACGCTCATCACCGTTGACCATGTGACTTTGACAGTTGTGTTCCTTTGGGGCAGGTCAATGTTGGGTACATGCGCAGAAGACGAATAAGGCAGGATCTACAATAACCCGTCGCGTTCGTCAGTCATCCGTCGATCCGTCACCCAGCCGAGCGATTTACAACCAGTCTTCGTACTTCTGTCATCAGTTCATTGCTGCAAGCTAGAACTAACAAAACTGTTTACAAAGAGAAAAAATTCTCCCTCCATAAAAAGTGAATATTTATGACGGTGTTGGTTTTGTAAGTACCCAAAATGCGCATACACGTACATAACGAAAATTAATTGATGTTAAAATAATTTTTTAATAGCATATTAAGCATGATTTTATTACTTTTACTATTGCAAAGAAGGAACTCTTGTTTGCAAAAGTAATTATCAATAAATATTCAGGAAAAATGTAACGTAATTTCATTTTACAGCTACATAAACAAACACATAAAAACAGAAGACCGCCAAAACAAAAAACTGCACACACTACACAGCTAGAATGCTGTGTAACTCGGAACGAACAGGTAACAAAACGTGTAAGCTAAGAAGACTGTAATTTCATCCACCCGTCCGTCGAAAGTTAAAGCTTGCGAAAGTTTTGACGGACGGGCCGATAGAATTAATGGCCACCTCTGATTGGCTGTTGGTCACGTGATTGACGGAGTGACTAATGCGACGGGTTGTTGTAAATCCTGCCTAAGCGGTCTACCTCATCTTGAGTCTTTGGAGCCACTATTTCTCAGGTCACAGCCGTGTTGTCAACACCAAAAATACGATGGAAGTTTATTCGTGTTTAAAAATTAGAAGGTTAGGAACAACCAAAATACCTTTGCCCATATTATAACTACGAAGTAGTTAGAAATATGATTTTAATATAGCAAATTACACAAAGATAAGTTAGTAACTTCACTCGATAGTTGCACAGTTGCTGGTCTGTTCCACTTGACGCTTTGTGACTTGTATGTTATGTTTAGCGAGACGAGATGGTTGATTTTCCATTTGGTTTGCTTGAAGGACGTTTAAAATACAAAGGTGTTTGAGGAAATGAAGTGTCGCCCGGCTTCAATGCCTAATTGCAGAAAGTATTAAAGTCAACACCTGCAATAATGTATACGAGTTTCCAACTGGATGAACATTTGGAAAACACTTAAAACAAAAGTCGTTACCTAGACACCGTTTACGTTGACGAAGAAGAGTTCCCTACATTCTCTCATCAGGGTAGCGAATACCAGGATGCATATTGACGAATGTTGTTTTGGCAATATATAGCACTGACCTGTTTATATGTTGTAGTTAAAAAGAAAGCTCGACGCAGTACATGGCAGTGTCGCCTCTACTTGACTTAGGCCGTGTCTCAATTGGACCAGAGAGGGCTCTCTTGTACTCTCGCTGTCGTGACCACGTCATTACGACGTCAGAGAGAATGATCTCTGGTCGTCTCAATTCGTCGGAGAGAGCGTGAAAGAGCGAGAGCACAGAGAGAGCACGAAGTTGTATACTCGCTGGCGCGCTCTCGCACTCTTTGACCACGCACCATATTTCTTTACATTGCTTCAGTGTGTGAATAATCTTATATAGTAAGCTTTCTGGGCCAAAAGCACGTGGTGTTTTACCTCTAGGTGAATAATTTAAACTGTTTTAGTCAACAAATAGTTTTCGTAAGACGTATTTATAAATAAATATATAAGTATTTCTGACAGTTACTTTTCTGCAACATGACAATAATGTATAAAACAGAAATAATAGTATTTTATGCGCAAATAATTATTCCGGTAGTGCTATAATTATTTTGAAAACACATAAATTATTTCCAATAGCTACGATCGTGATTTTTAGCTGAACATGATATCCCGCCTTTCGGCATCGGCCTTCTGCGTGACGTCGGAAAGAAACGAGAGAGAGAGAGAGGTTGCTTGAGTTTCACAGAGCGAGGGCGCGAGAGAGCGCGAAGCAGTGTTCTCGCCGGGTTGTGCGAGAGACTGAGAGTACTGTTTAAACTGAGGCACGGCCTTAGTATGATGAAGCTTACCAGCTGGGGATTTGGAGGGAGCAGGCAGCAGTGGAGGTGGAAGGGGGTGGTGGGGAGAGAAGTGGCAGACACCCGGGGACGCGCGGCTCACGGAATGTCGTCGTGGCGGTCCAAACAGGTCGAGTGACTCACGCCGCTCTCTCCCGGCGCGGCGCTGCGCAGGGGTGCGTCTC
>NQII01000175.1:708025-722794 GCA_002778355.1 Clitarchus hookeri | reverse complement strand
GATATCAGTAAACTTAGTGGTTAATTATCTCTCCCGACAGGTTACATAACAGCGGACAGGTCGTGGTGAATCATCCCCCCTTACCACGGCGGAACCAGTCGTGCGCACCCAGTGACTGGCGCGGGGTCTGAGATTAACACTGTTCCCTCCTCAAGTCTGTTCGTCCCGAACAGACTCTTCAACTCCTGGACCTTCGAAGAGCATCGGTCGGTCGATGGGGACTACATTGGGCTTCGCCAAGGAGCCCTGTTGACAAATTCGGTATATGACAGCATTGATATGCTCCAGGATCCGGCACAGGCATTCCCAACATTTCTGTAGTTTCGGGCAAAAATATTCCTTTCACATTTGAGGGCTGTACAGCAGCAACGCCAGCTGTCCTTGAAAACCTCTTCAGGCATTTTTCAGTCAAAATGTGTATTCCTTCTGTCAATGTTGATTTTAAGGTGCCGCCTGGCAAACTCATGTAGTGTAGGGGTATATTCTGGGATGACTGTTTCTTCCACTGTATGTCCAAACAGCAAGTCACCAGAGAGGCGGAGCTCTCGTCCAAACATCTTCCTTGAAGTTGTTACCCTCGTTGACTCGTAGACTACTGAACGATATGCTAGGAGAAATAAGAGAACCTTAGAGTCCCAATCACCAGGTACTGTTTCAGGGTACGGTTTAGCCTCTCGATGACCCCATCCGACTGAGGGTGTAATGTTGTGGTGCTAGTATTATTCATTCCTAAAATTCCTGATAACTCTTGGGGAAAAAAATGGCTTCGAAATGTCGTCCTTAATCTGAATGAAGCTCGAGTGGCACTCNAATTCCTGATAACTCTTGGGGAAAAAAATGGCTTCGAAATGTCGTCCTTAATCTGAATGAAGCTCGAGTGGCACTCCAGAACTGAAAAGGACATGATCTACAAGTGCATCAGCTACTGTGCTAGACTCTTGGATTTTAACTGGTATTACCTCAAACCATTTTGTGAAGTAGTGTTGCACTACCAGAAGGTACCGTTTANAGACTCTTGGATTTTAACTGGTATTACCTCAAACCATTTTGTGAAGTAGTGTTGCACTACCAGAAGGTACCGTTTATCCCTCTCAGTGACTAACTATGGTCTGGGAATGTCCATTGCCATCCTCTCAAATGAAGCACCAACATTGTATTTCTGAAGGGCACCTCGTCCCTTAATCCTCTGACCCTTCCTATAGGTACAGGCATCAAACAGACGGCACCACTTCTCAACATCCGCCTGACAATGTAGCCAATATAATCGCAGTTGAACTCTGTCGAGAGACCGAAGTGTCCACCTGCTGCAGTGTTATGAATTTCTTTTAGCACTTCTGAGATTCTGCACTATGGTAGGACCAATTGTGACTTATTTTCCCATCATTACTTTGCCAGTTCCAATAAAGTACACCATTCCTCAGTACAAGGGAATTCCACTGTGCCCAGTATGCCTTGACTGTTGGGCCTAGACTAGATATATCCTCCCATCTTGGTCGACACCCAGTTTCTTTCGTCTTTAGTTTTGCATGCAAGGTAGGGTCAGTTCGCTGATTAATTCTAATGTCCTTATAACCCCATGTAAGTGACCCATCCCAAGATAGAGAGCTTTGAATTCTTGTCCTCCTTGCCTTCCACGATACACCTCTTTTTTCCTTCTGTTCACAATGACGACAGAACAGTTCGCATGGTCTTCTGGAAAATGCATCTACATTGCTGTGAAGATGTCCAGACCTGTGATGTTTTACCAAGTCATTTTCTTGTATGTGCTGTATCCACTCGGCTATATAACCTTCAGGGTTCTTGAAATTNTGTGATGTTTTACCAAGTCATTTTCTTGTATGTGCTGTATCCACTCGGCTATATAACCTTCAGGGTTCTTGAAATTATGTAGCCAGCATAATGAAGCATGATTAGTTCTTAGGATGAAGTGTCCGCCATAAATGTATGGGTTAAGGTGTGCANATGTAGCCAGCATAATGAAGCATGATTAGTTCTTAGGATGAAGTGTCCGCCATAAATGTATGGGTTAAGGTGTGCAGATGCTTTCACCATGGCCAGAAGCTTCCTGCATGTGACAGAATAATTTCTCTCAGGCTTGTGCAGTACCTTACTGAAGTATTCCAGTGGCATCTCCTTTCCTTCCTGGATCTGGGATAACACAGCCATAATACTTACGTCACTAGTATCAGTATTTAGAATGAACTCACCTCCACTACTTGGGAAGCCCAGCACTGTGGATGTTACCAGAATTTCATTTAATCTATTTGAAGCAATTTTGCACTCAGGGGTCCAATAAAATGTTCGTGTTGCCTGGGTCAATTCATGCAGTGGGTTGGCGATCGTGGCAAACCCGAGCATAAATGGATTGTAGTAGGTGCATAAGCCCAGGAAACTTCGCATTCAATTTTGTCAGATGGTGCTCTGATCATCTCGGAGTCTGTTTCAATCCCATGGGTCGACATAACAACGCCGAAGAAATAAACTGTATTTTAGAAAACGTGGCATGTCTTAGGGACTTAGAAAACGTGGCATATCTTAGGGACTAATTAAATGTTGGCTGTGGCTACTTTCTGAAGCACAGAGTTTAGGCATGTTAGGTGCTTTTCAAATGTCCTTCCTGTGACAACGATGTCATCTAGGTACACCTGGCCAATGTCTAAGGATAGGATTTTCTCCACCACAGATTCAAAGGTGGCAGGGGCACTGCATAACCCGAAGGGAAAAACTTTGAATTGCAAGTATTCCTTTGTTTTTCTGGGGCCACCTCGCATTGCCAGTACCCGCTCTTCGTGTGCATATTAGAAAACCATCGTGAACATGCTAGGCTGTTCATTGTGTCGTTTATCCTTGGAAGTGGATAAGAATCTTTCTTGGTCACATTATTAATGCGGCAGTAACCACCACACAATCTTATAGTGCCATCTTTCTGTTTAATAAGAACAATGGGAGAATACCGTGGACTGTCTGATGTTTATATCACATCTAACTGCTTTATCTCTTTCAGAATACTTTTCCACTACCTCATATGAAGCATGCGGTAGACGCCTTGGTGGCTTCTTTATGTGCCTGGATCCACTGTACCAATGTGATAGCATGCAGCATTAGTTCTGCCTTGATCATTTTGTCCACAGCAGGAAGCACCCCTGTTTATCTGTAATAATTCTGAGAGATTTCCCTTTCTTGTTATTGTTAGCAGTTTCTCCACAGCATCTGGTAGAGGACCTTCGGTATTTTGTGGCATCGAAGCTTCAGGAACATTTGGAAGTACTTGTGAGACCTGCTTGCAAACCCCTATTGTGGCCCCCACCTCAAGATGGCAAGTACTGTCAGATAAACTAATTAGCCTTACTACGAAACCGCCCGAGTATGAAGCGACCAAAGTCCTTGATACAATAACACCATCGAGTAGAATGCCAATTTCGTGGACTGGTTCGATTATGCCTAACCATCTAACAGATTTGCCCTGCCAACTGCCTGGAATAACAATTTCGCTAGGAGCAGGGAGAACAGTGGACTGACTAACCAGTCTCGTCGTGTTGACACTACCAACGCAGTAATGCCCGCCCTTAAAACCTCCAGTCAAGTGACGATATGGCAACCCAACTTGCATAACACGTCAAGTCCCAAAAGGCATTCATACCTTATTTCTGTTAGGAAAATATCCTGCTCTATGCTGAGGATACCAATTTTCCACCTTGCCCTTCTTTCCTCTTATTGGCGTGGTCTCGCATGGTGCTGTAGTCAAATATCAATTCGCTATAAACAAAAAAAATATTCTACATTACTTTAAAAATATAATTTAAACAATAAATGTTGTAAGAATAATTTAAGTTTCAAATTACAACTTTCAGTTTTGAGTACTATTTTCTTACGTATATATCATCAATATCGCCAACATAAGATACATCCCGCAACGGCTCATCCGATGATACAATACTTTGCTAACGAGATAAATATACTGTAGGTTGGTCACATCGTCTGCCAAAATGTAGCATACTTATATGAAACTAGCTGTGCCCGTGGCTCCGCTCGCGTGGACTATAAAATTATTGTTTAGGTTTTTTTTAAAAAATGGAGTTGAATTTTACTTAGTGTTAATCTTTTAAACTCCATACATATTATAGAACTCAACGTATCGGTGAATTAAAAAAAACACTTATTAGAATTTTTCTGTTATAGATATATATATGTTACCGCGAAGTTTTTTTAAGGCCTTTTTATTCTACACAATTCTTCACTACATGATATTGTTCCATCTTTCAAACGGTTTAGACAGCGTATTGCAGAGCGTGCTGGCGGCAAACTTTTTTCCGACTTGATTCATTATTATCGTTTGTAAATTTTTTGAGATACTTTCTCGCGATACAAAGTAGTCAATATCACCTTTCAGTCCTCCAACTATTTCTGTGCAAGAAATACGTCGGTCTGTTTCTCGGCTGCGACGCTGCATTGTTATTCCGTTTGTGTATTTTTCATTTTCCAATAAGAATTTCCCCGAGGGAATGAGATATTTTCTCGGTATAAAAAGTTCCATATGTCACTTCCCGGCCCTCCAACTATCTCTGCGAAAAAAATCACGTCGATTCGTTGCTCCGTTGTGACGTGAAAGGACAAACAAATAAGCAAACACACTTTCGCATTTATAATATTAGTTAGGATACATTATAAGTATTCTGTTCCCCTACCTCGGACCTCCGACGTCTGCGGGATGATGTAGATTAAAAAAACAAAAAGAAAAATGGCGCCGTGAACTTGTGTAAGGAAGCGCAAGGTTGTGGCATGGCGTCATGCGTGTTGTGAATTACCTCTCGGTACAGTTGGCTCGACTGCGGCTGCCTCGCCGCTCGGGAACAGGTTCGCAAAGCGGTGGATTCTGCCCAGCGCCTTCTGCAGTGCACTCGTGAGGGCACATGCTGTGAGTTGCCAACCTGCTACCTTTCTCACCCGACATGGTGACTTCAGAAGACTCCGAGTTTCGTATTTGCGACATGTCGAAAAGTTGAGTTGATAGAGATTTGGGCGACTCTTAACAACAAGAATGTTGCAGCGCCGGAATGAACGGGCGGTAGAAACGGGAGATCCCCGAGCAAACTCGCCGACCAGCGGAATCGTCTGGCACGATTCCCACTTGCGAAAATCCGGGAGTGACCTGTCTAAAAGCGGCTTTTTAAAAGCGCATATAGTACGCCATCGCCGCTAAGCGCAAGGCTCTGAACCGGCGTGCAGTATTCTATATAGTCTCACTGCGTGCACCTATGGGACTTTCAGCGGTGACCCTAGTAATTTATTGGTGTAAACTTTTTAGGAATGTTCAATGCAGGGTCCTTGAGTAGTTTTGTTTGTATCTGACGCGTATATTCTGAGACACAGCTCTTTGAAAAAGTAGTTTTTAGCCATTTTAGACTGCTCTGAAATGGTGTTTATAATGTGCGCAACGTATTGAAAGCACTGAACAACCCTCGTCTGAAGTGTGTGTTCTTTCCATAGATCATCACATTAGACACACGTTTAATAGTTTCGCAGAAAAACGTGAATTTCTAACACTGTAACGCAGTTCAAGAGCCAGGTAGGCGGGAGCCTTAAGTTATGCGTCTGTCTAAAAGAAACAGTGACTACTTAGCTATCTGTATTAATTAGCAAACGTCAAGGGACCGATAAGGCTGTAAAACGAATAACATGTGATTATATCGGCACATTTTAATTAGTCAAGGTACACTAATTTTTATCATCACGTACGTATATATAATAGTTAATACGTTTTCGCGCCTGAAGTAACGGGATATAAGATAAGCAAAATTGAGTCTTTAGGGTTCGGCAGTTTTTGAATAACAATATGGAAAAAAATAACAACTTGTCCGAGTAAAATAAGACACGAAATAAAATTAATTGAAATTCTTTTGAAGTTGTACCTGAGATCCTCACTTTGCATGCGTACAATATATTTTTTCTTCCCTTGCATCTTGTAAATTACTACTTTCGAATAATGGCCCTTATGTAAATACTCATTTCGGAATATTCGTTTGAGAGACAAGTATGGGAAACAACCTGCAAGAAGTGATTTCAACAGGCTGCTAAAAATAGACAGTGTATGACAGTGTATGAAAGTGTATGTTGTAACGATATGGCGGGAGCTAGACTTGCAATCATCTAGGCCCTATTACAGAAACGTTTAGAAAATAAGAAAAGTTCAGAATGGGACAGTATTGCTACCGAATATTGAAACAAATGACTTGCAAAAGGAAACTGATTGCCTTTCTACCGAACAATATGATACGATCTATTAAAGAAAATGTATTGCTTGCCTGTTTCCTTAGGTCGCAGTTCGCTAAGGTACATAAGAAAACATTGCATACAGTAATTGCTTTATATGAATGGTATCAAAGTTCAAATTGGCATATTTATAATGTGCTAAGAGTGGTGGGGCGTGTGACGTTGCTATAGTTTGTAAAACAGCTGTTAGAATAACTAGACCCGAGGTACCTGTGCCCCACTACTTTAAAGCTGTCATCAGAACGAAGTGGCTTGACCTGCTTTCTAACTCCCCTTTGTTAACAACTCTGTTCCTCCCCAACCTTCCTTGTTCAGCTTCCTTGAGGGCAACCAGCGTGAGGTGACGAGCTCTCGAGTTTCATTGGTTAGTCGACAACCTCGTGACTCCTGGCCTCCGGCTCTCGTGTGTCGCAGCCACGATCTTACTCACTCAATCTTTCTTCATCTTAAAAGGAAAAAAATGGCAGTGTTTGGTCAGAATTGCCATTACCTGTACGCTGTATCCTGCTATGGGGTGAACCCCTACATTCCGATTTTGAGGCATCTATATTTTAAATAATCACACATTTGCTTGTGTGATAACTAGTAGAATAACATTATGCATTGGCTTGTTCGGGTTGGAAAATGTACCGTTAGTGTGAATTTTGTGGTTCTATCTCCGACAGCATGAGAATGGCGGCCAACTATGCCTACCAAAGGGCTTAAACCCCATCGGTCAGCTGGGGCCACGGTGGCTGAGCGGTTAGCCTGTACGCCTCCCACCAAGGCGAACCGGGTTCAATCCCCGGCCGGATCACTCCCGGATTCTCGCATTTGGGAATCGTGCCGGACGATGCCGCTGGTCGGTGGGGTTTCTTGGGGATCTCCCATTTCTCCCGCCCTCTCATTCCGGCGCTGCTCCATACTCACTTCAATCACCCTTCTTAATTTTCCCTACAGGCATCAGTAATGTTGTCGGTCACTTATCAGCGCATTGTAGCAAAGTTTCCTGCGTCTAGGAACAAGTAGGCAGGGTCGACTTCTTTAGATCGTTCGGAACACTGAGAGAAAGTTTTTGTTGGCTAAAATACAAAGTTTGTTTGGTGCAATCAAATTAATTGTTTGTATGGGGGAAATGAAATAATTTTTTGTTGTAACCAAATTATTTTGTTGTTCTCATTTGGTTGCCCCAAACAAAGATTTGGTTGGTGCAACGAAATATTTGTTTGGTTCTAAGTATATTAGTCTAAACATTTTCTGTTAAAAAAAAAATCGAAAGCCCGACTGAGATTCGAACCTTAAACGTCTCCGCCTGAGCGCCATGATGTAGCAATCTCAGCGTAACTACCTTCTGATTGAACGAGAACGTTTTTAAACATATACAGTTCAACTACCGAAAAACGTATGTAAATAAGTATTTTAATTTTTACAGCATTACTTTTTAGTTTCCTATTGAACCTGTTTTTATAAGGATGTTTTTACTTTTATTATGCATCAATAATTGCTCTAACAAACACTGTGACTATCGCAATAGTCACGGAAAATGCAAGCACACTCTCAAGCTGGTTTTTCGAACGAATGCAATCAAACGAGTGCCAAACAGATATATACAGTTGATTCATAAAAATATTTTGTTGCCAGTATGATTTTCTTTAGGCCAACGCAGACGGTTTTTATTCAAACATGTATTTTCTTACATGAACGAAATTAATGTGGTTGCTGTTCGAGTTTTGCTTACACAACAAAATATTTGGTTGGGACAACTAAATGTCTTTTTGGCCCTATGCAAACAAATATTTTGTTGGCCTTTCCCTCAGTGCACTGCTCACTTCTTCCAATCACTCCCAGGGTTTGATTTATCGCAATGACACAAGGCTCACTGCGCCTACGACTTGAAGGCAGACCGATGGCGCGTTTTTTCTTTCTCGCAAAGATTGTTCAGTTTCTCCCGTTGTCAAAAAGATGATATTGCCCTGACTTATGGTGTGTTGTAGTCGGACTTCGCTCCGCCTACCCGTCGCAAAGCACTAACTTCTCCCTCACAGGGAGCTGGCACTTGTCATTCGCGGGAGTATTTCTAACGCTAGAAAACAAACCACCCAAGAATTTCTTGCTGCAATANCTTCTTCCAATCACTCCCAGGGTTTGATTTATCGCAATGACACAAGGCTCACTGCGCCTACGACTTGAAGGCAGACTGATGGCGCGTTTTTTCTTTCTCGCAAAGATTGTTCAGTTTCTCCCGTTGTCAAAAAGATGATATTGCCCTGACTTATGGTGTGTTGTAGTCGGACTTCGCTCCGCCTACCCGTCGCAAAGCACTAACTTCTCCCTCACAGAGAGCTGGCACTTGTCATTCGCGGGAGTATTTCTAACGCTAGAAAACAAACCACCCAAGAATTTCTTGCTGCAATACATCAAGTCAATTTTCGCTGTAATTGCTATCGCTCATGCGTGTCATACTTATTTTTACAGCATATAAATGATGTACTAAAGTTGTTAAAACGCCCCCACCCCCTCACCACACCGTGTCTAGCAGACACCATAAATCTTACTTATGTTTGAACGTGTACACGCCTGTGCAAATTAGTGAAATGCCTCGACAAGTTTAAAATGGATTCCATAGATGCGCCATTTGCACATCTAAAAGCGCTTTCACTCTGTTGTGGTAAATTCGTGAATCATTTCCTCCAGCGCACCGATCAGTCGTCGCAGCCCATGGGCTCATNTTACTCTGTAGTGGTAAATTCGTGAATCATTTCCTCCAGCGCACCGATCAGTCGTCGCAGCCCATGGGCTCATTTTTATACGTCACNTCACTCTGTTGTGGTAAATTCGTGAATCATTTCCTCCAGCGCACCGATCAGTCGTCGCAGCCCATGGGCTCATTTTTATACGTCACGCGACTTAATTCCATCGAGAGTTTTTCTGGAATTTGTTATTGGTTATCATTCTGCGATTTTCGAGTTAAAAGTAGTTTCGAAATTATTATATTCGGAATGATTTCCCTTGCTGCCAGATAGGTGAGATGAGTTTTCGGAACGACAGAAATGTAGATGAACTCTTTATTTATAAGAAAACTGAGGAATTTGTTGAACGACGGTGCGATACGGTTGTGTGGGTTTAACAAAATCGGAGATTTTAAATACAGAACAAATTAAGTTGATACGAATTCATCTGCTCGTTTGTAAGGGGCTATGGAGGCGGTAAAACACTGGTGTGAAATTTTGTGTTAAGAAAATTGTTGAGGTATGGCCACTTGTGTACACAGATAATCTTTTCAGAGCATACTAACACGAAAACAAAGCTTAACAGGAAATATAAAATTCTTAATTCATCCTTACTATTCGTAGCAAACCTTAAAACGTTGTATAGTGGTCTACACGAGTCTCACGCACAACGCGAACACGTGTGCACGGAACGAGCTTTGCTGTTTCTGTCTTCACGTACTTCCTCGAGCGTGCAAACAGCGTGTGAAACAAATGCATCGTTCGTATCGCTTGTGCGTACTTGTTTGCAACGAACTCGTGACCGCATTTGAAAATCTGTAGGCTAGTAGAAAATAGCTCTCCGTCGTATTGAGGTTATTATGGTTTCGAAGACAAAACAGCGAGAAAGAGTATGTGCTGTTCTGAGTTATTGAGCAGTTTTAAAAACCCTGCTTAGGATCTAATTTTAATTCTCATTGTGTATCGTTTCGCTATATGGAAAATTAGCGTTGCCACGGGCCTGATCATGCGTCGTTCAAGTAAAACAGTGGAATGTTTAGGAATGTAATTGTTTTACTGTCATGCATATTCGAGTTTTAAGGCTCGACTTCCCTCACCTCTTCAGTATAAATTATTTATTTTCGCGTCGTAATTTCGGATTCAGAGTTATTACTGACAAATTACGGTTATATAAAATATTCATTTTACGAGTTGTTTTATATTTTTGTGCGTATTATTAATTGCGCGTTATCTGCCAGTTTTAAAACTTCTAGAACATATTAATATTTTATAAATAAGTTCTTGCCTTTTTACAAGCAGGAAATAACACACAGCGAAAATTAGAAAATTATAAACACATTGAAAATTAGCGAAAACTAGTAAATTGTAAATTTTCTATAGTAAAACATTTTCAATAATACCTCTGAAACTGAAATTACGATACGAAAACAAATAATTTCTGCATAATAGGTGAAGCCTAGCCTTGATGTGTATAGAACAAGTGACGCTGACTTCAGTGGCAGTGAACTTGAACGTAACACTCACCACACAGCGTCAGTTGTTATAACCATTTTAATTGACTTGATGGCAACGTACCCGGGACCCTGCACGCCAGTGTGTGACGTAGCATTAATGTGGTTACTGGCAGTGTTCCTTTTTATTTTTCAAAAGCTGATTTAAAAAGTGTTTGATTTCACATAGAAGGACGTGCGGTGGTCAGACTACTCGTCTCCCACCTAGGCGAACCGGGTTCGATTTCCTGATTTTCGCACGTGGGAATTGTGCCGGGCGATGCAATTCGTCGGTGGGTTTTCTCGGGGATTTCCCGTTTCCCCACGCCCCTGCATGCCAGCGTAGCTCCATACTCACGCTTCGCCCTCATCGGCTGTCAAGAAATCGATGTTAAGAGCCGCCNTTGCTCCATACTCACGCTTCGCCCTCATCGGCTGTCAAGAACTCTATGTTAAGAGCCGCCCAGATTTCTTCACTCCAATCCACTCTATCGAGACCATGTTCGAATTGACCATTTAGTATATAAGTATTTTAGTGTTTAGTAGCTGTCGATAATCACTTGTTTCAGAGATGGTTGCGATTTGGTAATTTAGTATTTTAGTAAGTTTCTCTACACACTAAAAATTAAATACTAAAATACCAAATACATCATTTNTTGTGCCGGGCGATGCAATTCGTCGGTGGGTTTTCTCGGGGATTTCCCGTTTCCCCACGCCCCTGCATGCCAGCGTAGCTCCATACTCACGCTTCGCCCTCATCGGCTGTCAAGAAATCGATGTTAAGAGCCGCCCAGATCTCTTCACTCCAATCCACTCTATCGAGACCATGTTCGAATTGACCATTTAGTATATAAGTATTTTAGTGTTTAGTAGCTGTCGATAATCACTTGTTTCAAAGATGGTTGCAATTTGGTAATTTAGTATTTTAGTAAGTTTCTCTACACACTAAAAATTAAATACTAAAATACCAAATACATCATTTNACGTCGGGACATTAATCCGTCCGCGTCTCTAGACACGGCATGGCAGTAAGCATCTATTTATCGTGGTGTGAAATACGAATGCAATTAACAATTTTTGCGCAACATTAGAGAAACACCTTTTAATCAGCGGGAAGACGATGACCAGAAAGACTTGGGAGTGCATTGAAGGCGTTTTTGCCAGTGTTATTAGTGTCAAAATGCGTGTCGGTTATGCAGCTAATAAACAGTTCTTTAGGGTATTTAAAACTTCGTGGTATGATAATATCAGTGGTTGTGTGCAGCTGTTTTCTGTAGCGTTTAATTTTGTTGGCTGTGTTTGCTGTTCAGCATTAAACTAGGTACATATTTCAGTGCCATAAGGAGCTCTTGTGCACGTTGATGGGGCATTTTCCCCCCTCCCTACTCCAGACCAACCGTCATTCCTCACAACCTTTGTGACCCACTTTCTCGCGAATGCGCAGAAGTGCTGCAGCTGACCGCCTACATCGTAGCGCATGCGCCGTCACTAGAAATCTTGAATCAGTAGTGTTTATTTTATGCCCTTGGGAAGGAAACTCAATTCAAAGCAGTTTTATAACCGTACATTGTCCTTTCGTTGTGGTGCGTGCTGGGAGTTATCAGAAATCGCGTGCAGGTGGCATTCGTTGCGCGTAATTTCTACACGAGTGACAAACTACACATGTGACTTGGGAGAAGAAAATTTCAACGGTGTAAAAAAAATCTCTAATAAAATTTTCTATATTTTTTTAATGTAAGTGGGTTTGTTTGCAGTGATGCGTAAAATTAACACGAACAGAATGCTGCAAAAATTTTAAGACGATCGGACTTAACAGAAATTAGGTGCGAAATTATTTGCCGATATATTAGAAAACGTCTGAGATACGGAAATATTTGTAGAGACCTTTATCCCTATCCCATCCTGCTTCCTACTAATATTATATCCCACTATATTATAAATGCGAAAGGCTGTGTGTGTGTGAGTGTATGTACGTTTGTTACCACTCAGCACCATAACGGCTGAACGGATTTTGATGAAATCTGGTATGTAGGTACTTTAGGTCCTGGAATAGGACATAGGATACTTTTTATCCCGAAAAATTGTACGGGTCCTGTTGAATAACAACAAAACATAATTCTGCAACGGCTGGAAACGTGACCGAACTCAGCTCCATAACGGCAGAACGGATTTTGATGAAATTTGGTATTTAGGTACTTTAGATCCTGGAATAGGACATAGGATACTTTTTATCCCGGAAAATTGTACAGTTCCTGTGGAATGACAACAAAACCTAATTCTTGAATGGCTGGGAACGTGACAGAAAATTTGTTTTTTCCTCTGGTGTCAGAGTTTATCAGGCCGCCCAAGGACCTCTGAAATGGCTTAACGACTCCTATCAATCGATAATAACCGGGACCGAATAATTAACGTGTCCTCCGAAGCGCTCAGATGTTATGCCACTAAACGGCCACCCATCCAAATGTGTGCCTCTGGGAACGTTGCTTAACTTTGGTGATCGATTAAGATCCCTCAGCCAAGCGCAAAAAGTAGTGCCTAGGTAAACTTATTTCTAAAGCTACAACTTGATAAAACTCACGTTTTGATTTTCATACATCGACGGTGGAAAGGTAAAATGTGGTAACTACGCGATAGTTGCACAGATACACTCCAAAAACAATACCCTACTTCTTGACTATCGGATAAAAAATATTTCCTTCCTTTTGGGTTGCTGCAATCAGTTAAAAATCTATGCCAACATGGTATAATTTTATAATTCTGTTTTCACATAAATGAATTGTCTTTTCCCAATTTCTTTATTAGTGTGTCACTGTAAAACTCAATTGTACCCGGGCGAAGCCGGGCCGGTTCGCTAGTTGTTTATAATTTACCTGCCAACATTTTCATGCCATACATTTTTTTCTAGGATGCACCGTTTTTGAGATACTACGCGAAATACAATTTAATTAACTATATATATATATATATAATATATAGTAGTTTGCTGAGTCATGAATTAGGAGACCGTTTATATCCACAACAATCTAAATTCCAACATGTTGTTCTGAAAGAGCAGTTCTTTTTAATTAATGGTGTTGAACTTGTGAGGTCGGCAAAACTCGGTAGACTAGTTACATCCCACCTTTGCTCATGGCGCTTCACCCACTTTCGTACTCACTAGCCGCCTCTAGTCTGCGAATAATCAGCTGCGCGTTGGCCGACGGGCGCCCAATATTTTTTTTAATAGTTAGTACATAGCCATGTCATCACTAATATCTGCTGTCGCCGGCGGCCAGGACTTATGGCGCTTACAATAGTTGTAGGGATGGGCTAAACAGTTACTTTCATGTAACGAGTTCCATCGTTCCAGTTCCGCGTAAGTAACACGTTCCAGTAACATGTTTTTTTTTGTAATAGGTTACTGTGAAAATTTTTCGACCTGCCCCGACGTCAGGGAAGTAACGATTACGTTGTTCAATGTTCCAAAACTTGGCGTTCCAAGAAATAACGTTTGCGCATGCGCGCTGTTGCAAACCGAAACGTTCCAAAAAATTACTTTTATGCATATGCACAGTTGTCAGCCGAGAAGTCCTAAAAAATAAATTTCACGCATGCGNCTTTTATGCATATGCACAGTTGTCAGCCGAGAAGTCCTAAAAAATAACTTTCACGCATGCGTAAAGTTAAATTGCCTGGTGCGGTCGGGGAAGCTGAACAGCAACAAGCCAAACGTTCCAAAAAGTAACGTATACGTATGCGCAGTTTTCAAGCCTCGGTTTAAGAGAGACAATCCAAGACGTTCCAAAAATAACTGTTTAAATAATAGAACGTAAGGTGTTATTGGCGAAGGACGTTACGTTTTGTAACAGTTTATTACAACTGTTACGTTAAACAACGGCCATCTGTAAGTAGTCTGCAACTGGTGACTGGTGCGCGACGAGGAGGCAGAGTGCGACAGCAGGCGGCTTCGTCGTGTCGCCCGTCGTGGGGCCGGGGAGAAAGCGGGGCTCGTACCGTTGCGAAACTACGTCGCCTGCGCGGCGCGGCGCTCCAAACCTGGACATGCGCGTTCGGCCCGCCAGATGGCAGCACCCCCAGCTTCCTGGTTCAACCCCTCCCTGTCACCGCGAGTCGCCCCACGCCATACACTGAAGAGGCTTTCACAATATAGCGACGCGATGCAGCGCGTCGCGTCCGTCACTTGCAGCCAGCGTTCTTCTCGAATTAATTTGATTGATTTCCCACCACAAATTCGATTTCAGGAGGTGCATTACACCTTTTGGCATGACAAAGCATGAATAATACCTTCATTATTGTTTGTC
>NQII01000175.1:601183-700551 GCA_002778355.1 Clitarchus hookeri | reverse complement strand
GTGGTTCCGCTGGTGGGGGTGATGACTGTGCGAGTCTCGTGAGGAAGTTGGGCGAGTGTGCGACTCTGCAGCTCGCGACACCAGTGGCCGGGTGTACACGGCGAGCGACCGAGGCCCCGGTGGCCGGTGGTGCAGATCTGCTCGTGCTCGAAAGGTGGTAGGGGGAGAGGCACATAATGAGCGGGCCCCGGGGGCGCGGGTCACGAGCGGCCCGTTACACCAATCAGCGCGGCGATCTGATGCGCGCGCCGCGGGCCCCGGACCACGCGGAGCGACGCGGAATCGCGCAGACGCCTGTTCGCTGCAGTTGAGCACCTGCCCACTCCCCCTTCTTCGCTCATCGACAGGAACTATGGGCTTGTACCACATCCATCAGACCAACTCCGCTCCACAGGATGCCTTACAATATACAATGTGTAACTAAAAATCACCGAGACGAATCTGTGATCAAAACTAAGTAGAAAATATTCTTTGGTAAAACAGTGTAAGGCCCTTAGTTTACGAGAAAAATAACAGCAAAGTAGTTAAAATGGCTTTATTTCACATTAAGCACAGCATACAGCATCAGCATACAAAACGTCGAAACGTCATAGCAGGTGTTCGAAGTTTGCTCTGTCCATAGCAATGCACTTTACCACACGCTGGATGCATGCAGCATGCACGGAGTTTGGCCGCCGGATGCACCCATGGTCATTGCCATGTCCCAGTACTCACTGCATGTGAACTCCATGACCTCTTTGACACTACTGAGCTCGACTCGTTCTCTTGCCGTATGCCTTACGACCGACACATTAGTTGCAGCATTATCACATCAAATTTATCTAATTTGACCACCGAAAATTTGCTACAACGGTTTTTGGACCTCTCTTGTCATTTTTCTCGTAAACCAAGAGTCTTATGCATTTTTACCTAAGAGTATTTCTACTTAGTTTTGATCACAGATTCGTGTGGTGCAGTCCGTATCCGTGAATTGCCTGACTTCCTGTATAATACCAAAACGTATGTATCATTTTTCCCAATTAGCGATTATTAGGAGAACTATGCGCCCCAAACATACAATTTTTAAAACGATTTTCGTTACAAATACCAGGAATTACTTGCGATTAATAATGGCTAGTGTTCTGTACAACGGGAATCTTACGCCTGTGATAATGTGGTGGGTAATGTCATCCCCTTTATAAAAAAAATAGGGGTGCTGGTTCGTGACAAAACACAGGGTGGCAACCTCTTGGTGCGAACTCCAGCGGCACCCGCATGACGCCACTCTCCAGCAGCACGTCACGACGCCGTCCGCCAATCAGCGCCTGGTAACTTACTTGCCAGCCGGCTGTCTGGCCAATAGGGAACCTACCGCAACACTCAGTACCCAATGAGAAACAAATCCCATTCCAGAGTGGAGATATTCCGACGGCTCATAACAGCGTGGTCATGAGAGCCGATGAGGGTGAAGCGACGTGAGTATCGAGCAGCGTCGGAATACAAGGGCGAGGGAAACTGAAGACACTTGAGAAAACCCGCCGACCAACGGCATTGTACGGCGCGATTCCCATGTTTGAAAATCCGGATGTGACCCCGCCGGGAATCGAGCCCGTTTCGCCATGAAGGGTATGAGTACCACCGTTGCCCCACCGTTCCAGAGCCTCACGCAGCTATGAAGGAATGGGTGTGCTCACACGAAAGCATCCGCCACGCCATTTAATTCCTGTATATAATCCATTCACGGTTACTTCACACTTTTCCGAAGC
Source organism: Clitarchus hookeri (assembly GCA_002778355.1). Lineage (NCBI taxonomy): Eukaryota > Metazoa > Arthropoda > Insecta > Phasmatodea > Phasmatidae > Clitarchus > Clitarchus hookeri. The sequence continues at coordinate 698,806 of NQII01000175.1, read as the reverse complement.
CCTGCTAAAATTTTACTTCAAAGATATTCCTCCGCCTCGTGCAAACTAAGCTTAACTAAGTCTAGAAAATTACACCGAAAGGGACAACGCACCGAATTCGTGCGCACTCAGTGGTAATGATGTTTTACATGAGAACTATTTCTTACTAAGCGCTACCAACACACAGGTTTTTCCACTGTTTTTATTAATATTTATTCTAAATAAAATACTATAATTTATAAAAAAAATTTAGTTTAACTTAAATTAAACGAAAAATATGATACTTTCGTGTTAACAGAGGTATACAACGCTTATGATACAGGGCGTATTTAGGAAATAACTAAACATGTCATACATGGGGTGATGTTTCAAAGGTTTGATTATGAAATGAAAATATTCGGTATTAGGCGATATTAACAGTAGCCAGTATGTAGGATGAGGTGTTTTATAACCCATCAACAAATATTACTGAACGTACAAGCTGTTACAGTACTCGGTCATTACCTGTCGTGGACTGGAAACACCACNCCCATCAACAAATATTACTGAACGTACAAGCTGTTACAGTACTCGGTCATTACCTGTCGTGGACTGGAAACACCACAGACTTGCTGACGATCTAACACGTAAACATACAATTCAGCATACATGTAGTTGCATTCAGCATAGTGTAGAATGAGGTAGTTAGCATGTAACGTCTCGTCGATAGTATCGTTATTAGAGACGGAGCAAATTTCTCATAGAAGCAGGTTTGGGGAAGGAATCGGCCACAGCTTGTAAGAAACCAACCCAGCATTCGCCTGGAGCGATTTTGGGAAACCAATGAGACCGAAATCAGGCTGGCCGGACTGGGATTCGAACCTAGGTCTTCCCGAATGCGAGTCCGGATGTTTACCACAGGGCCACCTCGATTGGTCAATAATAAGAATTGTAGATATGGTTTTTTGCTGTTTCGGCGAATGCTTGATTGTCAGGTTGGGCACGATAATGTCGGATATTTTGAATGACAATTCACATGTACGATTCCTCCAGGACGCGGCAGATTTAAGACGAGACAAGCACACTTACGAAAGGAACTTTTCGCTGAATGGAATCTAATTTGTTACCTACATTCTAAATCCGAATCAGTGAGAATGTCACTGTTTAAATTAGCTAACTGCACCTGACTTATTCAATTGTCACTTCAATCAATTTAACTGATGAGTTATTTAAATAATGCCAGTTTTTCTTCACGTATTGATTTAGTGGCATTTTGCACTGATCCATTAACCATTTAATTCGTGGTTTTCAGTGATTATTTTTTGGCTGACGGATCAGCTGAACAACGTGTGCCAAACGAAATAGCAACGAATAAACTAATAAAACGAATATAAAAAATACTATCTTTAAGGCGTGTTTCATTTTTATAATATCATTCTACGAGGCAACATGAACATTTAGTCTTTCGTTCCGTTTTCACGTCTTTCATTCCGTTTTCACATGATAATCATAGCCCTCCCTCGGTTTGAAAGTTTAAACGGCATTTAATGTGATGGAGTGAGTACATTCATACGTACTATTTGTATTGACAGTCCAAATGTTATCGATTAAGCTGAAAACGACATGAAAGGGTATACAATTATATAACTATTTTAGAAAAAGAAAAAAAAATACATATAGTTTCCCTTTGCGCTCTACATTTGCTTGGTAGGTCAATAGGTAAGGTAACGTTCTTGAAGCAGGGTACTATGGGCTCAAATCCTGGACACTGCAAATCATTTTGTTACTTTATAAAATTACGTAAAATTGCACAATATAAACAGTGACTATCGGAAATATATTAATTTTTTTGAAACGATTAGTTTACTGTTAATAGAAACAATATTGAATTCGCTCCACACAGTTGACTGCTACTGATTAAGCCAGTGAATTGTTTCACTGAAAGAACCAGTTGTTTTCCACTAATTCGAATTTAGAGTGCACCGTACCAAAACGCGAAATCACAGGATCCTTAATGACGAGACCCTGGAAGTTTGCGAGTATTTGAGTCCTTGTTATTCTTGTGATTGTACCGCATCGTGCAGGATTCTATGCCAGTAATACGAGCCTATAGTTTGTATCACAAACGAGTGCTTTTTTTTTTACCGCTCTGAAAGTAGTATTGTAACAATACGACTAGCAAGAACGGCGTGGATTGGATTTGAGGTTAGAACAATGTTTAGTAAACAGGTGCTTTGAGATGTTTTTTATACGACCTACGACCAATTTGTAATGCAGTTTGGTTAAATTCAAATCGGAGAAAGTCTTTTATTCATATAAAAGTCATAGTTTAGAATGTGATATCGAACATAGTGACGTCAAACCAACACTTGAAAGCGATTAGAATCCCTCCTTAGTTTAGGAAACAAAAATTCTAGTTATAACGAATATATATTAGAAACAAAACTAATAACTTAGAATAAGCCCTCTGAAGGCAGTCCTCTTTACAGCTGTTTTCGTGACTACAACAGTGTAGCTCCGCTCCACAGATGTTTACATAAACACACTCAGCTGTCTGTCAATCTGCCCAGTATGTAAACACAAAGTAACACAACTGTCAAAGCCAACGTCATTTTCGTTTCCTGAAGGAAGGAGATATTCAAAGCGCTTTCAAGTGTTGATTTGACGTCACTATGTTCGATATCACATTCGAAACGATGACGAAGCCCTCCGTACTTTCGCCACGGAGTTTTATCGTGAAAACATGTCGGGTGTGTGGTGCAGGTGGTTATTTGAAACTGCGGAAGACGAAAATCGTGAAGTAATGTGTCTTAATGCAGAAATATTAAAACATAATTGAAAACAAAAATATTTTTGGCCGCCAATTAACCTTTCTGTTTTTATATGTGAAGCATATAGCAGCATTGTAGGCTGACTATTGTGAAGGTATTTTATTATTAAATTACATTTGTTTATAATGGAATAAAAGAACATGAAACATTGATCATATATTATTCTTATTAACATTGTAGTTTGGAAATAAATTTATACGTAGCGCTAAAATGTAAATATTTTTGGGAGTATAAAAGAGTATTACTGTCTCTTGAAAAATAATTTAGTAAAAATTCATACGGCATTGAAATTAATACAATTGCCTAGAAACACGACAGCATCAAGTTTGATTGTAAAAGTGTTAAGAAACTGCTAATAGAGTGCACTACAGAGGTTTGCATGTTCCGCACGCAGGACAGAAACAGCCACCAGGACGACGTCCCAAATCGTTACTCTGCGAGTAAACTTTTCTCTTTGGCTGTCCCAAAACACTTTGAGTCAATGTTTTACTCGCTCTCGGCAGTATCCCAAAACTGCAGATTAGTTACTCTGAGCATTTTGCCAGAGTAAAACTTTTACTTGCACTTTTTCAGCTGGTAACGAGGGGTAAACTAAAAATGGCGGAACGTTTTGTAAAATTAAACAAAATTTAAACGAAATGTGGACGTTCTTTCTACAGATACACACGGAGAAATTACAAATGATGAGTGATCAAATTTATATTTTTATTTAATAGTTAACTTTTATAAAGGTTTCCTATATTTTTATACGTAGTGTTTATGGTTAATTATCGCAAGTAAAGCTGTTTAAGTATATAACTATTTTTTTCTGAAAAAGAAAGAATTTGGGGAAAGGGACAAATATAGTTTGGAATTTACATTGGTTGCTTAATCAGCACGTACTTGTAAACACAGAATAGTTTTTACATCATGCTCGCTCCAAAACCACGTTTACCTAGAGTGGACCACTCCAGGTTAAAGCTTTTGACCACTCCAGNTTTTACATCATGCTCGCTCCAAAACCACGTTTACCTAGAGTGGACCACTCCAGGTTAAAGCTTTTGACCACTCCAGCTGGTAAGAATCTGTAGTTCTTGGTATGAACACCACGTAGCGCTAGTCCATTGTCGTGGCGGCTGTGTGGGGAAGACGGCAGCATTGCCACTGTGACATCTACCCTCTCTCTCTCACTCACACTCCATCTCTGTCGCTCCCAGACCAAACACCGCAACAGTAGAAAGTGTTCTGAATGTCTGCTGTACCCACGAAGCTGGTGCAGACAATATGGTGGACACCCGAGTAATTACCTCAAGCCGTATATGTAAACTTACAAAAAATATTGCGGGTTATGTAAAACGTATGTATGTACAAAATGAAACTTATTAATGGGAAACGTTGCAAATTACTCACACGGTCATAATAAAACAAACACAACTTTATAAAATACGTATATGCATTATCTCACAGACATTCTGTAGGCTGTATGTGTAGCTGAGTGGGTTGGTGCGCTGGTCCGCGCCATCCAAACCGTAACACCGGACATGCTGACAAGAGCGTGGAACGAGTTCGATTATCGCGTAGATGTCGTTCGNCAAACCGTAACACCGGACATGCTGACAAGAGCGTGGAACGAGTTCGATTATCGCGTAGATGTCGTTCGGGCCGCTCATTGTGGTCACATTGAACATTTGTGAATGCATGGTAAAAAAACTTTACAGTTCCAAGATTCATTTGATTGGTCAATCGATGTTGTAGGTAGTTTGGTTTTGATTTTATAGACCTTCAAAGTTGGGGTATTCTTTTATACTCATCCTGTATTTAACGTACTGATTATTTTTACGAAGTCACCTTTGTAGTAGATCACAACCATAAACTGTAAACACTGAGTCACATTGTAGACCTTCGTGCGTCTAACATATATTTCTCGACTAGTGAACAATCATTTCCTGTCAATTTCCTTTCACATAAAAACGGAATGAAAAAGGCTTCTATGACGTATGACATCATTAAGGAATAATATCAAATTTGTAATTGTAAGTGCTAACAGTACTCGTAATAAACTACACATTTTCGCAGAGGTAAATCAAACCATATAGTAGTTGATATCGCTTCAAATCTCAGCAAATATAGAATTCTACGACAGAAACGGAACAGATGCCATGGTCGTCCCTAATAAATCATGAGTTGTGTATTCACAGCTGCAACGAAAGATGATAACTCGCGTGTGACAGACTCGCCTTTAGCAGAACAGAACGAACGCGTGGATGAGCCGAGGCCAGGGTGATGACCTACTTTTTTCCGGCTGCGGAAGTGGCAACACCGCACGGGTGGCGAGGTATTTTGACTGCTGCACCGTCTGCTGCCTGCTAACTCCGAGCCGAGAACACTAGCGTTCCTCTGAATCATCCCAAGAACGAACATACACAATTTGTCAGACTTTTCCTTATCCCATGGCCGCTCTAGTGCATATCTTTACTCAATGCCATTACTTACTCTACTCTTGGAGTAATGTTTTGGAACGCCACTCATCTTGTGGGCAGCCACGTCTGGCTCGAATCCCGAGTCACAATGGTGGCGGAGGGGAAAGGGCCAGTTCCGTACTTCCGCCTAGGCGAACAAGGCACCGGACAAAATGTTTATTTTATATTTTATTTATTATTAAAATCAAATAGGAAAGTTCAAATATACCAACAGTAATTAAATTAATAGAAGACACAGGACAAGACAGCGTTATTTATTATTACAGTAACCAAAATTGGATAATTTTATTGACCCATGTAAAAAAGCATTTTTGGTATTTTATTATTTTATGTCTTGTCTATTTTCTAAATTTAAAAAACGTTAATCAAATATAAAATAAAATGGGCCCGGACTGTGTAACTGCCTAGGGGCCCTGGGTCTCTAAGTCCGGCCCTGGGAAGGACCGAAGTGGTTAGAGCTCCTCTCTCAATTAGGTCGACCGGTCGGCACAGCTGTGTGAGTGGCGCACACGACGTCACGTCACGACCCCCATTTCCTCTCGCATACCTCGCGTGCCTCGCTGCACCGTCCTGTGGCCACGAGCATACACTGAAGATGAGGTGGACCGCTTATTCGTCTTCTGCGCATGTACCCAACATTGCCCTACCCCAAAGCAACGCGACTGTCAAAGTCACGTGATCAACTATGATTAACGTGTTTGTTTATAACTTAATTTCAAAAGACAAGTACTTTTATATGAACAAAAGACTTTCTCCAACGTGAATTTAACCAAACTGAATTTCAAATTGGTTAGAATAAGTATAAAAACATTTCTAAGCATTTGTTTACAAATCACTTTTCTAACCTAAAATCCAAACCATGCCTTTTTTNAATAAGTATAAAAACATTTCTAAGCATTTGTTTACAAATCACTTTTCTAACCTAAAATCCAAACCATGCCTTTTTTGCAAGACCTGTTGGCAGAAAAGCAGTTCAATGTTGGGGCACGGAGATTGGTTGGCGCAGCCAGCGAGATCGGTCCACCTCATCCTTAGTGTATGCTTGATGCAAGTGGGTATCAGGTACAAAGTAACAGGTTGATACTCTGTGACCCTTAGATAAAAGCTCTAGGTCGGCGGGCCCCTTAACCCAGATACTGCACGAGACTTGGAGGCCGAAAGATCCCAGGCACGCGTGCACTCAGATAACTTATGTAGTGGCGGCAGTTTTTTTTCCCCGGACTTGTGGTTCAGTTGGAACTGGTTTCGGCAGCGTGCTTCGTTGTCTGCAGCCAGGGCAGGTTTAGCTCGGGGGCCATCCGGCGTACAGATGTCAGCCTGTGGGTGTCCTGGCAAGACATCAGTGCAACCTGAATGGCCAGATTTGTACCCACTTAAGGTTGCCGCCTACGTGGTGCTTGATCTGCGTTGCAGAGTGTTAAAAATACTTGTATTTCTACAAAACTAGTAATCGTGCGTCCTTGTCCCGATCTACGACAAGAACACACACTTCAGACGATGGCTGTTGAGTACTCTACTTACAAGACGTCGCGCACATTACAAACCCCATTTCAGAGTACTATGAAAGGGTTAAAAACGGCTTTTTCAAAGCTATGTACTTCAAAATATACAAAACTACTCAAGGACACTTCATTGAACCTTCCTACAGACTTTGCACCAATAAAATTATAGATAGAGTCACTGCTGAAAATCCTGTAGGTACACGCAGTGCGACTAGAACACTGCACACCTTTCAGAACTTTGCGCTTAGCGGCGATGGGGCACTTGATGCGTGTGGCAGCGTCGCCTTTATCGCTCCCGCTCTTCTCGGTCTCGAACGCGGGAAAAAAGCTCTAGGCGGGAGCCTTAAGGCTGTTCAAAAGACTAATTTTTTTCTTCTGAATTTTGGGGATATTTTACGGTTTAGTGACAGATATCGATGATTACCTTGATACAAATAAACTCATTTGAAAAATAATATCGCGTTTATAAAGCATAACTTAAGATTTTCATTCTTGCAAATTTCATAAAGTTACTTCAACACACAGTTTCATTTCAGTAAGTTTTCATTGAAGTCAAAAAGAGGCTTGTTGCAATATATTTATATGCGGTATGGGTTTAACTTCTTGTTATTTCGACTTTAATTTTTAACTCAGTAGACGAGGGAATCACATAACACAATTACGAGAAATATTCTTCGTGACATTCTAATAACATAAATAATAATTTTTAGCTGTAGCCCACGTTATTCATCTAAATTAATTTTAACATTTGTTAAAAAAATATATATATATTTAAAATTACAATAACTCGTTTTATTCGTTTTCCAAAATTCATTTCCATCTACTCCCATATTTTTTTTTACAGACTTTTATTCCGCATCACAACCAAAAATTAAAGTTAATGCTAGACATGTCAAAAAAATGTTTTTGAGGAGGATTGCAAATGCATTATAAGTATCAAACCTGACACGGCTGGAGTATTGCTTGTTCAAATCGCGATATATTCACGAAAGCATTGCGGATTGAATTTCTTGTAAAATGCTGGTTTTGCGAAATACGCGCAAGGAAAAAAAACTGATATATATGTGGGACTAGGCGTGTTTNGATATATTCACGAAAGCATTGCGGATTGAATTTCTTGTAAAATGCTGGTTTTGCGAAATACGCGCAAGGAAAAAAAAACTGATATATATGTGGGACTAGGCGTGTTCAACGTTTTGCTTATTAACGTAAGTTTTGATCATTTGTCGTAACAAACGATGAGCCAAACATGATTTTTTTAAAGCATTTTTGGCAAATCCTGTTTGAATTCATTGTGAAATGCCGTCTTTTGCCAAACTCATGTATGGCATTACAGTTATATAGTAGCAGCATTTCTGTTAAGTAATTATTTAATTAATTATAATACTTATGATAGTGAAGTAATGAAATCAGAGACGTGACCTTTTCAGAGGCCCCCTCCCCCCTCCACATTTTCCGTGATGTATGAATGTGCGCAAAAAGGAATTTCAGTGAAAACAGTTAATAATCACTCAGTACTTCAAAAATTTCTTACCACATATTGGTTGTCGTCTCTTGCCCATATAGGCTGTTCATGATAAAGTGAGCACTTTTGAAATCAACCTTTTAAAAATGACACTGGCCCTCCCTGCATGTATTGTAACGGGCGCACTGACTGGCATGCGCCCAGTAAAGTTGGTAATGACGGAGGGGAAGTAGTTAATGTCTTGTCGTTTAATTATAAGTGTTAAACATTTGTGAATACTAAAATAGTTTCTTGTAATTTCTTTTTCATGCATCTAAAGTGTAATAATTAGCAAATTTGTAAAATATTTACTTTTCTAATAGTTTCACAGTTTCACCTGACCGATGCATGAATCAAGTGACAAGCTCCATGGCATCGTTATTTTTACATATGGTGAGAAAATACACAATGTGCATACAAGTAGATCGTAAGCAAGGCTTTCAATAGTGCTCAGAGTACTGNTCATGATAAAGTGAGCACTTTTGAAATCAACCTTTTAAAAATGACACTGGCCCTCCCTGCATGTATTGTAACGGGCACACTGACTGGCATGCGCCCAGTAAAGTTGGTAATGACGGAGGGAGAGTAGTTAATGTCTTGTCGTTTAATTATAAGTGTTAAACATTTGTGAATACTAAAATGGTTTCTTGTAATTTCTTTTTCATGCATCTAAAGTGTAATAATTAGCAAATTTGTAAAATATTTACTTTTCTAATAGTTTCACAGTTTCACCTGACCGACGCATGTATCAAGTGACAAGGTCCATGGCATCGTTATTTTCACATATGGTGAGAAAATACACAATGTGCATACAAGTAGATCGTAAGCAAGGCTTTCAATAGTGCTCAGAGTACTGTNACATATGGTGAGAAAATACACAATGTGCATACAAGTAGATCGTAAGCAAGGCTTTCAATAGTGCTCAGAGTACTGTGAACAGCCTTTAGGTAATTTGTTCGCACAGAGTTGTCCGACGTGAGTCTAGCGTGTCCTACTCAGCTAAATGTGAGTGAAGAGATTTTGGCGGCTGTTAACAGTGAGGATGACTGAGGTGAGTGTGAAGCAGCGCCGGAATGCAAGGGCGGGGGGAACGGGACATCCCCGAGAAATCCCGCCGACCATCGGCATCGTCCAGCACGATTCCCACATGCGAAAATCAGGTAGTGACCCGGCCGGGGATTGAACACGGTTCGCCTTGCGGGAGGCGAGCAGGCTAACCTCGTATCCACCGCGGCCCCTACTAGGCTAAATGATCTGTGCAGCCGGGGAGCGGTGGGGCCTAAGCCAACACCAACCATAGTCTATTAGCGGTTCCTTCACAATTTTAAAATAAACCTTTGAGAAATCACCCCATGTATGACATGTTCGTTTGTTTCCTAAATATACCATGTATCACAAGCATTTTCCTTTTATATTTGTTTTGACCTAAAATTGCCTTATTTTTTGATAAATTGAACTTTTACTTATATGTTTTCTATAAAGTGTCATATTTCATTTAAAATTAATACAGAGAAAAATAGAGAGAAAATTGTGTGTTGATAATGCTTAATAAGGAATACAGGCTGAGTATAAAAGAATACCCCAACTTTGAAGGTGTATAATATCAAAACCAAACAACCGATAACCTTGATTGACCAATCAAATGAACCGTGGAACCGTGAAGTTTGTTTACCATACATTCATAAATGTTTAATGTGNACCAATCAAATGAACCGTGGAACCGTGAAGTTTGTTTACCATACATTCATAAATGTTTAATGTGACCACCACGAGCAGCCCGAACGACATCTACGCGATGATCGAACTAGTTCCACGCTCTTTTCAGCATGTCCGGTGTTACGGTTTTGATGGCGTTCGTAACTCTCGGTTTGAGGAGGCGAGGGGGAAGCGAGCTCGCATTCGACACGTCAATGTGAAGGGGATGATGTTTACTTTATGTGCGGACAGATGACACTAGAAGCGTCTGTCGTTGCACTATGAGCGTGTGTTGTGTGTTAGTCCGCATCACGATGGCGACGGGACAAAAAAAGGCAGAGTTCTGTGTTATTCAGTTTGCTAAATGTGAATCGGTTATGACTGTTCAACTTGAATTCCGTCGAAAATACTGACGTCGTCCTCCCAATACGTGGAGTATTGTACGATGGTTTCGTCAGTTCCGTGACACAGGGTACCTTTGCAAAAGCAAAATTTCCTGGAGGGGGAGGGGGGTGTGCCCGAAGAGAATGTGCAACGGATTCAACAAGCGTTCGTTCGCTGTCCGAAAAAATCAGCTTGACAAGCCAGCCGGAAATTCAAATCCCTCAATCGACGGTACGGACAGTGTTGCGAATGCGATTGCTGTACAAACTATACAGGTTACAGCTTTGTACAGGCTCTTACCGAAATGGATAAAGAACTGAGACGTGATTTCTGCGCGTTCGTTTTTACCCAGAACGAGGTAGACGATGCCTTCGTGACTAAACTGGTTTTTAATGATGAAGCGACGTTCCATACAAATGGTAAGGTGAACCTGCACAACGTGCGGATATGGGGTAAGGAGCCTCCACATGAAACCACCGAACNGGATATGGGGTCAGGAGCCTCCACATGAAACCACCGAACACGAGCGCGCTTCCCCCAAAGTGAACGTGTTTTGCGCTGTATCCAAAGACACTGTTTTCGGCCCTTTCTTTTTTCACGAGCCCACTGTTACTGGAATCCCTTATTTGGACATGCTTACAGAGTGGATGTTTCCTCAGTTAGAAGAGGCGGCGGGGGACTTCATTTTCCAGCAGGATGGTGCGCCACCCCATTGTCCCCTAGATGTTCGTGGATACCTGTACGAGACGTTGCCGCAACGCTGGATTCGTCGAGGAGCAGCTGGTGACCAGGCTCTTCATCACTGGCCCCCAAGAAGCCCGGATCTTACCCCGCGCATTTTTTTTCTATGGAGGTACATGAAGGATGGTGTGTTTCGTCCACCATTGCCGGCTAACATTGACTACATCAAAATGAGAATTACGGACGCCATCCAAACCGTAACACCGGACATGCTGACAAGGGTGTGAAACGAGTTTGATTATCGCGTAGATGTCGTTCAGGCCGCTCGTGGTGGTCACATTGTACATTTATGAATGAATGGTAAACAAACTTCACGGTTCCACGGTTCATTTGATTGGTCAATCAAGGTTCTAGGTTGTTTGGTTTTGGTATTATAGACCTTCAAATTTCGGGTATTCTTTTATACTCAACCTATAGTGTCCATGCAAAATTTTATCAAACTGGGTGCACAAGAATGTGGTACGTTGCCCGTTTGGTGTATTTTCCAGACTCGTTTAAGCTTTGTTTGCATTAGGCGGAGGAATATCCTGGAAATAGAACTTTAGAAGGGCTTCAGAGAAGTTTGAAGTAGCCGCTATATCTAGTCGGTGTTGCCCGGGCCTTAGCGTAGACATAGAGAGGGGACAGCGAACTGCGAATAGGGAAACTATGGCAGGCGTCTGTGCGAACGGGTGTACAATCTGTCTGCACGGGAATGTCGAGACACAAATCCGGCGATTAGCCTTAAATTGCACGCAAATGTTAAGGCGGTCACGTACCTAGCGCTTTTAATGCGCTGCAACGTGTTTGGAAAAAGCGTCTTTACAAAATTGACCGTTGTACAAATGAGGGGACTAACTCCGTGCAGTGTTGCCACATTCTGCACGAAAAATGTCATCGTACGTCATTTTTCCACTAAAATTTTGGTCTCTAATTTCGCTCAGGATTCACGTGATGTGGTTCTTATGCGCGCGTTCTGAGACACTCTGTATATAAATACATTTCGTACATTGGAAACATTTTTTTCAAGCCTTCCAGCTAAAAACTGCTTTTCCAGAATGCTATTTCTCGAAACATAGGAACCGGATACGTGCGAAACTATGATAGAGGCATGCACTGGACTTTATTAGAGAGTGACGTCCATTAAAATTAAAGTGTTGCCGCTTAAAGTCACGTCGAGGCGCGTCGCCGACGGAAAGACTGCACGCCAGTTGAGCGCCTTGCGCAGCTTTTTCTTAACCTACCCTATTGCTAAGGATTAAGTGTGCGTCCGAGGTGGGGACGGGAGCTTAATGCGTCTCAGGGCAAGCCTCTCACGCCTAAAAGGAAGGGAATTCGTACGAAGGAGATGTGCATCGCGGCAGAGAGGGATTGAGCCACCATGGCCGCCGTTTTGGGTCACGACTTCCTCCCTAAAGTGTACATATATGGGGGAGGGGTGAAACCGGCATAGGCACCGTAAAAACTCCTCCCGACAGGATATAATTTCAAAACTTATTCGTGCACTACTGAAAATGCTACAGGAAACAGCTGGTGTGGAATCCATGCTCTTTAATGTGATGTGTAAAATTTAGACGAGAGGGGGTGGGGCTTGTGGACGCAGGCATCCTTGGGGTTGTACTGCTGTCAAAATTCCTGCGCTGACGAACCAGCACAACAATATTGACATCAGCACCCTTGCTTTTTGTCGAGTGCTTCGGAAAACTGGACAGCTCAGTCATGGCACCTACTCCATCTTGGCTCTTCCGCGCTGACAACAGGATCCTCATGCCGCGGGAGAAGGCGGGGAGCAGTTGCCAGGGAGCCTCCCCCTCCACCAAAATAGTCCGTCGGTCTTGGTGAGCTCTAAGAAGAGCTCGGGTGGGACATCCGGGACCTACCAGTGGTGGTGGCGAATCCGCTGGTCCAGGAGTGAAGGCTGATGTCAGGGATGCTTCCAAGGTCCTATGCATTCCATTTCATTCCTCACGCTTCTGCAGTCGGCAGCCCGCAGAACCCAGCAGTAAGGTTCGTTACACTTCGCCCTTGTGGGAATTCGTGATCCCCCTCCCTGCCTTAGTGGTTGGGTTGCTTCGTGCTCGATGCACTTCGCCATCTCGCACTGAGCTACCCAGGTTCCTGATGTCCACGACGACGACGCTTGCGCACCGGTCAGTTGGTCCGCGGGCTGGTATAGGAATATTCCCAGCCATCCTAGAGCCTGGGGATCGATCCCCTATCCGCCACCTGGGGAAACGACGAGTTGCGGAGTAGTCGCCGCTCTCGAGCTGCCACAGTCCCGCTTTACTCGCTGGAGCCCCTCTCCTTCGCTGGTCCTAAGGGGCGGGCAGATCCCGGCGTGAGAGCAGCCACAAGCACGATGTTCATCCCACGACAGCTCGGCTCGTAGCGCATAACTCACAGGATGATTGTAAAACAAATGCACCCCGACACATACTCAAATCATTGGGTTGGCGGCGGGGTGCCATATAGCTGTGTTTTCTTAGGCACCGGACCCGTATTAAGGCTGTTTATTAGTGTTGCCTATTATAAGTAAAATTACGTGTTTGTGTTTTTGGTAGGGGAGTGAATGTCAGTGTCGGGAAGTCTGTCTAACATGTTGGCCTGTTGTGATCAAGTGTGCTAATTAATCTCGCATCTAATGTGTGGGTGAGTCCCTAGTCTCCCGGGCAGCCCACGGGGTACGTTTCATCGTGTGGTCGTATAGTGCGATTAAAAATCATTGTTAGCATACTAGAGTTGTTGGGGAGGGGGGCCCTTGGTACTAGAATCCATACAGATTCTAGTCAAAGCAGCCGCCCCCCTTCCCGACATGCAACAGACCATCAAGTCGGTGTGTCATTATGATTAATAAGTATCAAGTATTATATATATATATATATATATATATATATATATATATATACACACACACTAATTTTTTAAATTTTTCCAAAAAATAAAATTACAAGTGTTTATATACATGTATTTTTGTTATTTAAAAAGGAGATTGTTTATAATCTGTGTTTAGTTTAATTTAGCTTATTTTATTTAGTTTGGTTGGCCTCCCGACCCCTACGTCAACTGGCATGTATGTCTCTCGACCTGGAAAACGAGTGGTAGTGGGTGCTATTTGCCACCTTTTCCGAGTTCCCACATAACCAGCCTGGGCAGGGCGCCCTATGTGACTGGTACGTGTGTACCTGTTGTCCTTTGGATTAGTGTAGAGAGTAGTTAATGATATTTCTAGCCCTGTGTGTGGGAGACTGAAGTGTTTCGGCTAGAGCCATGTAGTTTTATTAAACGTGTTAAATTCCGTCCCGGACCGATCAGAGAATTCCAAGGCAAAAATGTGTGTGTAATGTGTTATAATTTACGTTTTACTGCGATTTGAGACAGTTTATTGTAGATTATTTTATTTTTATTATGGTTATTTATTTCAATTTTAAGTATTAAGTTTAAATTAGTGTTGTCCAAAACTATTTGGTTGTTTAATTAGGTAAAGTAGCGAGTGCTGTGAGAAGCAGCAGCTGCTTCTCCTGTAGCGTTGTCATGGCTTTCGCGTGTGTAATTATGGGCCTAAAGTGGTCCATTAGGGTTACGAAGTGTGTTTCTCGCAAAAAAGCGGCCATTTCATGCAGTTCTGCTAACATGGCCGTATTTTCTGTTGTGTTGTTGTCCCTTATCCTGTATTGTTGTGATTTTTCCATTTGCTGTCGTGTGGGTGATTGTTCACTGTGAGTGTTTTCCTGTTGAGTCTGCCGTTTCTGGGATTGAAGGGGAGGGAATTCAGCTTTTGACTGAATGTATACTCGCGTGTTTTCCCGGATTTACTGCATAGTTTCTTGTGTTTGTTTGGTAGGTTTAGGACCCATCCTTTGTTTGCGTGCCTCAATGTGCTTCTGGATCACTTCGCACTGTCTCCATACAGCCGAGTGTCCTGTTTTCTTGCAAAGTGTACATTCCCACTTTGCTTTGTTCTGCTCTTTATGGGTACAAACTGCCTTTGTGTGCTTCCCTGTACACTGAGCGCAGATTGGCCGAAGTGTGCAGTATATCTGAGTGTGGCCCAGTGCACAACATCGTTTGCAGTGCACAACATCTTCAGTGAGGTGTTTATACAGTTCTATGAGAACTGACGTATAATATAGTGTGGGTATTTTCAGTACGTCGAGTTCATCGTGTTGATGTACTACAGCCCCACAGACTGCAGGTGTGTGTATTAGCTGGTGTTTGGAATCTCCAGGCAGAGATTGGTCTAAAGCCATATTCTTTGAGCTTCCTCCTTAAGTGTAGTGTGTCTGTGTTGTGTGCTAGTCCTTTGATGACTATTTTAATTGGCCTTTCGTTCTTTTTAGCGTGTGTGTAATAGGGTAGCCGCGTAGGAACTTTCAGAAAGCAATGTGCTTCCCTCTTCTTACAAGTACCTTCAGGTGTTGTGTGTTGGTGATTGTGATTTTCATTAAGTGTTTTTCTTTAAATTTAAGATTTATGTATTTAAGTTTCGAGGTGCCAGGGATGTACACCGGGGTAGCATGTGATTTTGGACGAGTGTATTCATGTGTTTCAGCCGTTTCTGAGCTGTACGAGTTACCGCTTGAAGTGTCTTCTTCCTCTCTTAATGACGAGAAGGCGTTTTTGGTTGGAACAGCCGCTCGAGGTTGCGTCTTATTTCCTGGTGGTGTTATATGTTTCCTACTTGGTTGGTGCCATTCTGTGTTTTGTTCTGTTGAGCTCGAAGTAGTGGAGGGAGGAGGGACAGCAGTCGCCTTTCCCCTGTGCTTCTTACCATCAACTTCCTGTCGCCCAGTCGACTCTATCGTGTCGTCGTCGTGTGCCTACCAATCCGAAGACCTCGGTAGCTGACTGAGCTATATTCTGTACCATATAAGAAGGCCACTTTTTGACAGCTCGACGAATGTAGCGCCACTGTTTACATCTGACTACGTATCCTTCCGCCATCAGCTGGTCCGTCACGTCGGGGCTGTATTTTTTATCAACACGCTGTCAGCTAATCCACTTCTCATTGTACTGTAATGCTAAACAAATTTTAAGATATTTTAAGACTGACATCTGTCTAAAAATATAAGTAGGTTATAAAGTTAAAAATATAAAATGTTGCAAATAATTAGATATTTTATAACTCTTTTTTAATTTGTCCGAGATAGTGAATTTGGGTTAAAATTTGCGAGACGGTCTGTTGTATCTATTATTACACTTTGGACGTTATAGCTAATATATACAAGTTGGAAATATGTGACGTGGAATAACGTTAGAATTGCTTAAAAACTATTCACGCGTGTCTCACTTTCTACGGAAACAAGGAGATGGGTTTCTAGAGAACAATATGGCGTATAATTTACGTAGACGAACACTTACCGGCCGAATATAAATGACTTGTACTCCAAATCGTTCTAGATTAAATATATGTTACTTTAAAAATTATGCAGAGCTCGTGGAAAAATATAACTATTTGCATATGTTTGTAAATTCTTTATATATCGCGCAAGAAAGAGGTTCATTTCTGGCTGGTAATAGCTCGCAGAATATCCGATAGATAGCGCGCAGCACGTCACGGCGAAGTTTTGAGTAACTCTCTTTATGGTCAAGAGATAGCGTATTTGTAAAGTTGATAATTTTTATGTTACGGGCTGGAAATATATTTAAAATTCGTGTCGTTTCGTAAAATTATTAGAAAAAATTAATTCAACAATATTATGCAATATTTCTATATGCTTTTGGAATTAATATCATGGACATGTTGAAAGCAAGGTTTGAGATGGATGATACGACGTGAAAAAGCTTTCTGAAGTTAGCACAACTTCAGAAAACTTTTCCACGTCGTATCGTTCTATTGTACATTTCATTTTGAGCACCTAAAAATAACTACATTATCACGAAGTTTAGTTTTTAACGCTAACAACCATTGTTTTGTGACCTCGTAAAATAAAATGTATTAATAAATCTACGAACTCTTTCTTATCCGCGCATTTTCTGCTTTTCTGATGTGCATTGGCAGTGCACTCAGAATAGCCAACGTAATTTTAACTTTTGTTCGTTCGTACATCAGCTGATACAGGATTTTGTAAATGGCGCTTTGTTTGTTTCGTAAACGTTAAGTTCCCACTCACTGACTGTCAGAAAGTGGCCTTTTTATACGGTATGGACCATACCTGAAGGGTAGTAAGACTAGGCCAGAAGGGGAGAACTAGCCTTCCCCAAATGCTGCCTGGTTGCGAGTGTGGGGGCCTTACGCGTAGAGGCGATTCCGCTTTATATATGCCGGTCGGCGTGACCCGTATCACTTCATCGATTTTTGCTTCACCCAACTAAGCGTGCCCCTCTATAGGCGACTGTCACGGCTACACCAGGAGGTGACACTTGATATACCCTGTTGATCCACTATTTTCTCGAGTCGCAGCCGTGTTGCCAACACAACAAATACAATGAAAATTTATTCATGTTTAAAAAAATTTAAACTAAAGAACGACCAAAATTCCTTTGCTCAGTTTGTAACTACAATGTGTTTAGAAATAAAATTTCAATTTTAATATTTTGACAATTACGCGGAGACAATTTTGTAACTTCACTAGAAAGTTGCACAGTTTTCAACTTGATGTTTTGTGATTTTACTGTTGTGTTTTCCGAGACGAGATCGTTGTTTTTCGATTTGTTTTGTTTGAAGGGCGTTTAAAATACAAAGGTGTTTGAAAAAAATGAGGATTGCCAGTCTTCATTGCATAATTTTAGACAGAATTGGAAGTCAACTCCCGAAAAAATTTATACCAATTTCCAACTGTATGAACAGTAGGAAAAAAAAACTTAAGGCAAGTGGGGTTACGTAAACAATGTTTACCTTGACGAAGATGGGCTCCCCAGATTGTCCCATTAGGGTATCCAATATCTGAGTGCATAGCTTCTCATCGTGTTGATGCGTTTATGTTGGCAATATAACTGCGACCTGTTTACATATTGAATCTAAAAAAAAATTAGCTCTGCGTAATACACGGAACTGCCGCCTCTTTATTTGCTCTGTGGGCTACACTAGCCGTATGCAGGTAGAGATGGCTGATACATCGCTATCTGCTACTTTGTCACACTTATTTCAAGGAATATGAGCAAATTAATACGGGACCAGCGAAGGAGAGCAGTCTGCGCCCTGAGAAGAACAAGGGCACAGGAAGCGGGTGACCAACAGGAGAGAGACAAGGAAGGAACGGAGGAAACACGGTCGGACAGAGAGATCTCTCTCCTTAAAATGAAGGCAAGGAGAAACGAAATTGCACCCCTTGCTGACAGAACTGTGACAATACAGTGGCCCTCCAATAGAAATAGATTGGATACGGCAGTGCAGACCTGACCCATGGGAGCGAAATATATGCGAATGAGATATCGCTTATTAACAGGTTCACAGGTTGTGAAACGAACTGTGACAAGTGAAGCCGTTTCTTTTGCCACAGCTTATTTCAATTACCTGTGACATGTCGCAGCGTCACAGCTAGCCTTGAATGATTACCTAAATATAGATGTTTTCAAGTCAATCAACGCTTGTGCCCTTTACGTGCGCGCGCGTGTGTGTTTGTTTGTTCTATATATATATTAAATGTATAAAATAAACACATGCATATTACTATGACAAAATCGGAGAAATAAGTCACAGATATTTNATGCGAATGAGATATCGCTTATTAACAGGTTCACAGGTTGTGAAACGAACTGTGACAAGTGAAGCCGTTTCTTTTGTCACAGCTTATTTCAATTACCTGTGACATGTCGCAGCGTCACAGCTAGCCTTGAATGATTACCTAAATATAGATGTTTTCAAGTCAATCAACGCTTGTGCCCTTTACGTGCGCGCGCGTGTGTGTTTGTTTGTTCTATATATATTAAATGTATAAAATAAACACATGCATATTACTATGACAAAATCGGAGAAATAAGTCACAGATATTTGTGTGTCACAGTAACAGTTGTCATAGATACGTGGAAATATCGGTTAAGCTCATTCCTAGTGTCAATGGTCTCGGTCGTGTAGTAGTACGTCGGTGGCCTGAGAGACTCCGGAGCAAGGNGATAGCTTGCCGGCTTCACGGTCCGTCACCAGCCACTCAGGAATGTTCCCTCCTACCCGCTTCCGCCTTCCAATGCCAGTACTTCAACATTGTCACCGCATTCCTTAGCCTCGCAGCGCCCTCGACACTCGAATAGAGAAAACGAAACCTTTCCGAATATACCTGAAGTCGAGGTTTTTATGTTCTTACAACTTCGGCTTTAAAAAAAAAATTACATAAAAACAAACTATGTACCATATCACAGACCATAAATATACAATAAACAATCATGTAATTTATCTTGTTAGATATTGTATAAACTCATGGTTTATTTGCATATTTTAATTTTGATGGTGGTCGCACAAACTGCTTTGTGTAAGCGCCGTTAACGCCCGTTTATTCGTGTCTCGTGTATTTTCATGCATATATGCTTAAAACTAGTTGTAATGTAGCATTCCTTCTTGACGGCTACAGTTTATATTCGCTCAAATGTATTTGTGGTGTGAAATAACTGTGGATAAGAGAAGCATCGATAATATTGCCAGAAAACACAATATAAACAAAATAACAAGTGGCAAGGTCTCTACAATACCACCAACATAACAAAGTGACAATGCATCTTGTACTCTTGTGTTCTAAAGTGGGCAGTACCGTTAGAACCTACTTCGGCTTTCTTCGACAAACAAATGAATCAGTTACAACTCTCTACTACTATGCCCGCTGGCCTCGTCTCAGCACAGAGTAAGTAAAGTGGAGAGGCGACACTGCCATGTACTGCGTCGAGCTTTCTTTTTAACTACAACATATAAACAGGTCAGTGCTATATATTNTAGAGGCGACACTGCCATGTACTGCGTCGAGCTTTCTTTTTAACTACAACATATAAACAGGTCAGTGCTATATATTGCCAAAACAACATTCGTCAATATGCATCCTGGTATTCGCTACCCTGATGAGAGAATGTAGGGAACTCTTCTTCGTCAACGTAAACGGTGTCTAGGTAACGACTTTTGTTTTAAGTGTTTTCCTAATGTTCATCCAGTTGGAAACTCGTATACATTATTGCAGGTGTTGACTTTAATACTTTCTGCAATTAGGCATTGAAGCCGGGCGACACTTCATTTCCTCAAACACCTTTGTATTTTAAACGTCCTTCAAGCAAACCAAATNTTAGGCATTGAAGCCGGGCGACACTTCATTTCCTCAAACACCTTTGTATTTTAAACGTCCTTCAAGCAAACCAAATCGAAAATAAACGATATCGTCTCGGTAAACATAACAGGCAAGTCACAAAGCGTCAAGTGGAACAGAGCAGCAACTGTGCAACTATCGAGTGAAGTTACAAACTTATCTTCGTGTAATTTGCTACATTAAAATTGTATTTCCAACTACCTCGTTGTTAGGAACAACCAAAATACCTTTGCTCAGTTTATAATAAATGAATAAATTACAGTTGTATTTTTGGTGTTGGCAACACGGCTGTGGCCTGGGAAAATAGTTACTCGAAGGGGTCTATCTAGTGTCACAACGTCTGTCTTCACCAAGAAGTGTACGATGATAGAGTTGCAACTCGATGGTACAAAGATAGAAACTGTGCCTGATTAGGTTCAGATGCACGCCGATTACGCCAAAGAGACAATGCGGAAAACTAAAAAACCCAATCAGAAACTGTCTTCGTTTCCCGCACGAACCACACCGAAAAGTTGAGCTCACGGCAATATTTCAGCTCGTAGGATGACCAGACTTCGCCAATATTTCCCACAAATCAGTTGGTTCACATATTTTACACCTCTAATTTCGTCGGTAATTAATGTGGATTGATATAATAGCATATATTATATTCACGGCAAAGTGAGCACTTCTGAAAGCTCTCATTATTTGTAATAATAGTCAATAAATGTATTTTTTTTACCCTTAGACGTTAACTTCCGAGTGTGGTGGAATATACACACTGTGTTTATTACTTACATGCCAATATTTATTTAAAAAGGTGGTTAAAGGATAAAAAATTACTGAAAGGAACAAGTAACCAGGGCCTCATAAGTGCTCACTTTACCGGAACAGCATATAGAATAGTTATGTATTTATAGTGAAATACTTGAATACATAAACGCTAATTTTACTCAGCATTTGTATTAAATTAATGTTGTTTGGGAATAAACTGCCAGGTAACATCAAATTGCAAAGTATTTTTCAAAGTATGAAAAGAAATTGCATTCTCTTGAAAATCATACTGTAAAAATTCGTGACACAAAGGAATTAACAAAATAGAGTGGTATCATGAAGAGCGTCTTCTTTGTATGTCACTTATTTTGAAATCTTGGTATTAAAAATGACTAACGAAACGGCGTGGTCGTAAACAGCCTGCAACCAAACAGCGAACTGTTAACGCTGAAAAATGTGCGTTTATGTAAACAGCCGTAGGTTGTGTCCGCTCGGTCTGTTCGGCGTTTTCGGCATGGATCGCAATCAAGCTTTATTCGTTTGTTTCCCTACGTAGGTTCTACAATACTGCAAACGGTGGAACACGCAGTGAACTAAAAATGATTACTTTGTTATGTTGGCAGACAGCGCATGACGTAGGCAGCCTGCTTTTTCTTTTTAATNCAGTGAACTAAAAATGATTACTTTGTTATGTTGGCAGACAGCGCATGACGTAGGCAGCCTGCTTTTTCTTTTTAATATTAATACTGCCAACTTTTCCTGGGTAAAATTATTGATTGTGTCATTTATCATACCACAATGCATTTGAAAAAAAAAACAGCTATGAATACGAAACACTACTATATAAAAAGTTTCACGAAAATATTCGCGAAAATGCATGTGGCACGAACTTACTGATGTAAGTTCGTGTAGATCGTTCGTACATATGCCATAAATATCCACTATCAATTAGTTAATAACTTTACGTTAATTTATCGCTGGTTGCGTGTGCAATATTGTGGCCTCTACAAGCCAAATACAATTCCTTTGTTCCCTTGTTACGAGCCAAGCCTTTAGCTAATCTTGTGCCGGGCCTGCACAAAATTATAACCAGACAGATGTGCTTCGAAAGAACGCTTATTTATGACAGTGTTTACCAGTCCGCGCTTTCTCTTAATGTTAGGTACCTCTGTGTGGCNACTTCGAAAGAACGCTTATTTATGACAGTGTTTACCAGTCCGCGCTTTCTCTTAATGTTAGGTACCTCTGTGTGGCATTACATCATACTGATGTTAATTACCTTCTACACCGCTACTTTATACATAACATCTCCTCCACAATTGAACCAAGCTTGCATGTTGCAATCTTTGCAATTTTATTTGCATAAGCTAACACTGTAGCATTTTACAAAAAAAAATACAAATATATACCACTACTTTAAAATTGTTTGTATCAGTCGCATGGAGATCGTGAGGCAAGATGTCAGCCTCCACGTCCGCATTACTCCAGAGGACGAGGCCCCAACTCACGAATCTTGCCATGGCGTCCTGCTGCCAAATACAGTGAGAGGTTTGATTTGCGGCCATCAGAGAGTGACAAAATGTGCGTCTTGCTGAGTTTGCTGGTAGAACCTAATAGTGTTCGATTCGAGATTGTATACCTGTAATCGAAATCTTTGTAGCAACCCAAGTACCAGTCCCCAGCACAAATGTTACGTGACGAGGATTGTTTGAATTATTGTGCTTCCAGCGATAATGAAGATGTGCCGCCTGATCAGGCCATGCTCAATTGTATTTTTATTTTCAATATTGTGGCTTGCGAGAAGCAAATGTGCATTCAAAAGTATTTTTGCGTGGGCAGGCATGCAGCAGTTGATTCGTTTTACCTTTGTCAAACATATTCACGCATACCAAAGCAGTTGCTGCAAGAAAATGCAAATGTAATGGTTTTTTGTTTCGAATGGACGACTTAAACTCGCATCATGCTTATTCAGATCACGTAAACACCGACATGACATTTGAAAAAAANTGTTTCGAATGGACGACTTAAACTCGCATCATGCTTATTCAGATCACGTAAACACCGACATGACATTTGAAAAAAAATAATTATAAGTGTGCATTTTGTTGGTGCGAACCTCGCGGTTTTCTCGTGGTTGTCAAAGATTTTCCCCTCTTTATAGGGAGGCATCACTTCGATTCCATCAGTTCATTACTATATACCAATAAGAGATGAGCTGTTATTTCGAAATTTGGCAACGACAGACTGAAACGACGTGGGCAAGAAAGCTGTCTCGTGCAATCTGGAGACTGTCACTACGATGCTGGTGGTAAAGAAATTAAAAATATGGTGGACCCCAAACATGATGGGGATGTAGTCGACAATACTTATGTTCAGAACGTACATTCCGAGACTCTTAAAATTCTGCTAACTACAGTTGACTCCATTTCCTCTAAATTAAACACAGTCCATGCAGACATTGCTAATTTGCCGGAAAAGAAACTCGAGATAATGGAAAATCGTATGATAGAAAAACGTAAAGACACCTTAATATCACCCCTTGCTTACACAACCGGCCTCGAACCTGCGACCTGCTGTACCTGTCATGCGTAAACCTGTGATACAGAACCCTAAATTACCACATTCTAAAAATAATATTTAAGGAGTTATATGCACACATTTGAGCTCGGTCTTCTCACTTTATTGTTTCAGTGTAGATCGTTCGTACATTTGCCATAAATATCCACTATCAAGTGTCAAATTTTGGCTACGACGTTAAAATCATGCAAATGTAATTTTGAAGAACTTGAAAAATGATTGGATTCGAAGCTCGCGCAGCTCGAGACTACAGTTACTGCCAAAGTAATCGCTTCTCTGGCAGACATGAGTTATAACAAATCAGCATGGAAGCATTGTGCACACGTACGTATTGCAATAGATAGGAAGTGGGAGCTTATNTTGTGCACACGTACGTATTGCAATAGATAGGAAGTGGGAGCTTATTCGCGTTACGCTGGACGAATACTAGCGTAAAGCTGCAGACGAATACGTGGTGTGCGGACTCGAACCTAAGTAATCACATAGTCACAATACCATATAAACCACATACTTGCAGTTTAAATGCACAGTAAGATGGCAGATGCTATGGGGGAAGTACAGTGCATCGTAGAAAATGTGCGAGCGAAATATATATCTGTTAAGCGGGCCCATCTGGAACGAGACACTGCGTTAGAGGAAGCATTCAAACCCATTACCTCAAGACTATATAATTTACAACAAGCTGTTCCCCATATTGAAATGAAGAAAGAACCAGACATCGAACCCAGGACCAAGAGAGAGTGTAAAATACTTTCAGAGAAGTAACAAGACGAAGATGATTTACCTTTGTCTACTTGGAAACGAAGAAAGGAGAGGTCAAATATTTGAAGCGGGAGCATTCGTAATNAGAAGATGATTTACCTTTGTCTACTTGGAAACGAAGAAAGGAGAGGTCAAATATTTGAAGCGGGAGCATTCGTAATTATTTGACCTCGTACACGACGAGGTTAATGATGGAACTTATGGTGTGTAGAGACGTAATAAAAAGTGGTTCATGGGAAACAAACAAAATTTTTTCCTACCCAACAACATAATACAAGTCGGAGAAGTTATATGAGCCATATCGGGATTTTATGAATTGCTTTTGAAATGTGATCGCATCCAACACTCGTGCTAGTCATTGTGTCAGTATAGTCGACTGCTCAGAGTTACGGCAGCTCATTTGAAAAACAATGATCTTAACAGCAGCAGNAGTCATTGTGTCAGTATAGTCGACTGCTCAGAGTTACGGCAGCTCATTTGAAAAACAATGATCTTAACAGCAGCAGATATAACGATGAATCTCACTCGAGATTTGATATTATTTCAGTGCTGTTTCCCGAGGTAGGAATATCCACTGGNGCAGATATAACGATGAATCTCACTCGAGATTTGATATTATTTCAGTGCTGTTTCCCGAGGTAGGAATATCCACTGGTTATGGTCTGCAAATGAAAAAAACTGAAGACGGAAGAATACCAGAATATGTTTACTGGAATTATGGTAATGAGTTTGTGCAAAGAGTATGCCTACTAATTGCTTCTCAACGAGCGGGAAATAATTCCCACAGGAACGNTTATAACGATGAATCTCACTCGAGATTTGATATTATTTCAGTGCTGTTTCCCGAGGTAGGAATATCCACTGGCTATGGTCTGCAAATGAAAAAAACTGAAGACGGAAGAATACCAGAATATGTTTACTGGAATTATGGTAATGAGTTTGTGCAAAGAGTATGCCTACTAATTGCTTCTCAACGAGCGGGAAATAATTCCCACAGGAACGAAATTACAAATATCCTGGAAGAACTACGAGAGGATGGATACATTGAATAACAATAACGCATGCACGAATAGACATCAATCTCCAGAAGCCAGTTAGGGGTAATTATCACAGATGTAATGTGAGCATGCTTGGTTTATGCAACTTATATCAAGCAGTCATGGTAGAAATGATTCCGTATTCACAAGTGAACAATGGATTTAGATACTTGATAACAGTGATAGAATTTTATAGCAAGTATGTTTGGCCAGTGTCTGTTAAAAATAAATCGGTTAAGTGCTTAACTGAGACAATGAAGCTCATTATACAAGATAAAGGTCCTCTCGCTAATTTGCAAACTGTTCTCGGCAAAGAATTTTACACTAGAAAATTCTGCACCTTGAAGGAGAGACATAAAATAAATCATTATTCCACACACAGCAGAATGAAAATAGTAATTGTTGAAAGGTTTAAACGTTCTCTCAAATATATGATGTGGATAACATTTTACTGTGCAAGGAAGCTACAATTGGCTATTTATTTGGCATTTTTAGGTGAAGAGAGTTCGCATGTGAAAATGGAGTACAGTTGGAATAACGATGATGATTTTGAATTGTTGGTGGATATGCGTCGTATTTTCGGAGATACGGTGGCAGTGTCGGAGGCAGGTTGCTGCAGTCCAGTGTGGACAGCCGGCCGCAGCATGGTGCGGGCTCCCATCACGTTCATCAGCGAGAAGTAGATCACCATTAAGGCGATTGACTGTCTGCAAGACCAGCAGTGTTGTATTTGTAGACGCCATGCTGGCGAGGGAGATACCAACCCCTGTAGCCGCAACTAACATAGTCTTCATCACCGAGGTCTTTAAGGTCGCCACTACCAGCTTCATAGTCAATGTCTTCGAGATCACCCAACCCCCTCCTCCATTGGTGCTGGCAGTTTCATCATCGCTGCTGGCTCCTCCTCTGCTGGTGTCGGCATCATCATCATCACAGCTGCTGCCACAACCATCTTCACTGCCGCGCCCTCCTCTGCTGGGGCTGGCGGATTCATCATCACAGCTGCTGCCACAACCATCTTCACTGCCGCGCCCTCCTCTGCTGGGGCTGGCGGATTCATCATCACAGCTGCTGCAACAATCATCTTCACTGCCGCGCCCTCCTCTGCTGGTGCTGGCGGCTTCATCATCACAGCTGCTGCTGTCATCTATGCTGCCACCCCCTGCTACACTGATACAACTCGTTACCAATACTCCAAGTCTCCCAGAGTCGTTATATTTGGATGGTGCTCAACCACCCGAACATAGCGATACGGGCAAAGAGGAATGGCAGTGAGCGGTATCAGTGGCGGAGTGGGTATCCACTCTACCAAAGTCGCCACCCTCTCCTCTCCCCAACATGGAAACAAGTATCCAACAGAAGCTGGATGAAATCGATCGTAGGTCGAGTCAAAACCGCTAGCTTCTAGAAACAGTATTGACAAACCAACATCTGATTCTAGAGGGATTGTCGGAGGTGATTCGTTCTACGAACGATATTTGCCAAGACCTGATGGATACTCGTTTCCGCATTGGAACAATTAAAAACTATCTTGGCAGTTACAGGGATGTGATGGAACCGATTGTCTAGCTATTCAAATGCTACAACTAAAAAAGTGAGCACGTTCTTTTTAAAAAAGTGTATAATTTCATTATCTAAAAAATATATATTAAGTATTAGGTTTTCTGAGACGTTATTTTATCTGGGGGAAGTATCATCGCTGTGCTAGAAAAAACCGTAAGTACAGTTATTGTTACTGATTTATTTTTTGTTTCCATAGCTAATTTGTTGGTGGTTGTCATGCGATGGTATTCTATGTCGGTTTATAAATCGTGTTCGGTAATACGTTTTAATTTGTATTTGTCTATTTTTCTCATTTAAAAATAGGCACATGCAAAATAATTTTTTAAATCTTGGATGCTTTCAATTGGTCTCCATTTCCTTGTAATTATAACTACTGACACTTTTAATTGGTCTTAGAAACCACTTGGAGCACATTTTTGTTTTATTCATAAACACAGGCCCCAACATATATTGATCATGATAAGACACAAATGCACATAAGTAAGAATATTAGTTGAATTAAACTGGTAAAAAAGTTGATTGTGTAGAACTAATAAAAATATTATTTCTAATCAAGACATAACCAGACTATGAATACTGTTGCTGGGGGAAAGAAGAGTTGCTGTAATAAGAGGACTGGAACCTGCAATATACACACATACATATTAACTTTAAAAAAGAAAAAATACTTTAAATGCAAGAAGGGAAAATACAAATAATAACTTACTTATGACTATATATGAAAATTCTTTTTGCCTGTCTATGACTAACAAAAAAAAATCTTATTGCCTACCTATTATTAACAAAAAAAGACTTAAATAACTTACCAATGACTATATGAAAATCCTTATTGATTGTCTATATAATATATAAGTCTCGGATAGTCACAAGGGCTTAAAAACTTATATAACATAATTTTTTTTGTAATTACAATGCATTCATAATCTAGAATAGTCACAAGGCTATGACAACCTTTATATGTGTTTTTTTTTCATCCCTGCACACACATTATTACATATACTCCTTTGAAACCCTTGTGCCGACATGTGCCCTGATAGCTCAGCTGGCTAGGGTGTCCACCGTGCTGGAGTCCAAGGCTCGCTGGCTCGATGCTGCACCGCTCCACACGAGGAGGCCGGGAGAAAGCTAGGAAAAAACAAGAGTTCCAACGGACACTCCGGAACTTGTGTCAATCTCAAACAGTTTTTATTATGTTGCAACAGTTGATAGACTTTTCTTATTTGACTTAGCGTGGCTTATTTTCAGTGGGGTAACAAGATAACTCCATAAATTTAGTCAAGGGCTCCAAAGCGAGAGGAATTGGGCAGCACAAACTGTCTGCAACTCTGCCTTGCAGTTCTCCGGTTATCAGTGATATCATCGCGCGTTTATTATAGTTGAAAACAATGTGTTAATTTAAGACAGTTCCAAAGAAAGACATTCTAGTTTGGAAACCCAGCCTAGATGACGATAACACTTGTTAACCAAATAATTAAGAATTCCCTTCGTCATTTAGAAAAAAAAACTCTAAAGACTAGGAATTTTCATTCGTTTTTTGTCGCAAACTTGCAGCATTTCATAATTAACCCATGCATTGATGTAGGTACAAAGAAAACCATTCCTCCCATATATCATGTCNAAACTTGCAGCATTTCA
This sequence comes from Clitarchus hookeri, assembly GCA_002778355.1. Classification (NCBI taxonomy): domain Eukaryota; kingdom Metazoa; phylum Arthropoda; class Insecta; order Phasmatodea; family Phasmatidae; genus Clitarchus; species Clitarchus hookeri. Next base: position 670,205 of record NQII01000175.1, on the reverse strand, counting down.
TAATTAACCCATGCATTGATGTAGGTACAAAGAAAACCATTCCTCCCATATATCATGTCGAAGGAAGCCCACTCTTGTTCTCCAGACAGCTGCATGCACAAGTCGCGCAGGAATAGTACATTGATACTGAAGATAAGCCACGGAGANACTCTTGTTCTCCAGACAGCTGCATGCACAAGTCGCGCAGGAATAGTACATTGATACTGAAGATAAGCCACGGAGAAGATGTGCATTGGATGGTAAACAGCAAGCTTCAATGAAGGTATACGCCATTCGCGGTTTCTTCACACTTTTTGAATCAAACCTTTGAAAAATCCCCCTATGCATGTTGGGTTTACTTGTTTCCTAAATGTCATGTATCACAAACCTTTTATACTTCTGTTAACATAAAGGTATCTAATTTTTGGTTAAATTTTATTTATAAATTATATTTCATTTGTAATTAATATTAGTAAACATAGGGAGAAAATAGGTACGTTGGTAATGCCTAGTAAGAAATAGTTCTCATGCAAAATATTAGTACACTGAGGTCAGTTTTAAATACAATTTTGATATAAATGAATGATAAAAGAGAAAGAGTTTGCTTGGTTACGGAGTTATTTTATATTTTATTTGTGCTTATTGCAAGTATCCTGTTTTTTTTTNAAGAGAAAGAGTTTGCTTGGTTACGGAGTTATTTTATATTTTATTTGTGCTTATTGCAAGTATCCTGTTTTTTTTTAACGTAGAAAGTAGATAAAATCTGGTACACATGCGACACAGCGCTGACCTAATGGCGAAAATGCTTGNTTTTTTTTTAACGTAGAAAGTAGATAAAATCTGGTACACATGCGACACAGCGCTGACCTAATGGCGAAAATGCTTGGTTGCCTAACTTTAAACATTGATGTTCCCAACCTGAGTAGAAGCAACCTGAACAGTAACTATGAAGCACTGGTACACAGACTGAACAGGAACGATGGAGACCCTCTACACGGTGCACCGAGACAGGAGAGGAGCGGCGGGCAGACGTACTGAACGGCGTCGCTGTAGGGCGGGTGTCGAATGGGGGAGGAGGCAGGAAGGAGCGGCCGGCCGGGACTGGTCGCGTTTGAACCGCTCACTGCATGACCGATTTGTCTCGACTGTAGGCTTGGGTAACTCCGGACACACCTATATCTTTGGATATATATCTGAGCACGGATATAGCACAACTCCTTCNTCGGATATATATCCGACCTTGGAATGATATATTACATATCCAATCTTTTACCGGAGATAGTTAGCCCAAGCCTACTCGACTGGACTGGGCCGCTCTCGGAGCGGTTACTCGGCCCGCGGCAGNCCAATCTTTTACCGGAGATAGTTAGCCCAAGCCTACTCGACTGGACTGGGCCGCTCTCGGAGCGGTTACTCGGCCCGCGGCAGGACAACGCTCCGACGACGGTACTGCACCGGTGGCCCGGCTCCCACAGTCCGCTCGCTGCCCTGGCTCCGCTCCCTCCGTAGCAGGCCCTTCCGCACTAGTATACACTGTTCATGGTGAAGCGAGCACTTTTGAAAGCCCTCTCGCTTGAAATAACACTTCATAAATATATTGTATTTTAGCCTTAGACGCTAAATTCCGAGTGCAGCGGAATATACACACTGTGTTTATTACTTACAGGGCTATATTTATTTAAAAAAGGTGGTTCAAGGATTAAAAAAAATGGCTGAAAGGAAAAAGTGCTTACTTTACCGCGAACGGTGATAGCTGCAGANCTGCAGGTAAATATTTCTAAAGAAACACAAGTGGCGTATTTACGGCTGTTGGTTACCAAACATACTTCAAATTGTACGCATCGTATGTGATGCCATTTTTCTCAAATTAAAAAATTTCACGCTTCATATTTTTTAAAATAATTTGATGACAAATCGAAAATTTTTTCTGTTTTGCTGCAGACATAATAACGAATACGTTGCCGTGGGCTACCGCGTGGTAAGGGCTGTTCGCGGTAAACTGAGCAGTTTTGAAAGCCCTGCTTAGCATTTACTTGTGGGCACATGGTGCATTCTTGCAACCTTATGAACAGTTACCATAGCACGCGCCTGATCACTTTATTCATGTCTCGGTTAAGTGAAATTGTGAAATTGTCATAAAAGTAAATATTTTACATATTTACTGATTTGAACGTGGGGCACTTATGAACACTTCAAATTTCCCGCCAAATATGATACAGGCAAAGAGTTCAGCTGTAGAATTATGTTGGCAGGACTGAACTCCATAGCAGTCACACGTTTCCCGCCAATTAAGTTTACAATTGTACCTGTAGAGTGGAAGTGTTTAATTACAGTAATTAAACTAAATTTTGGTCACCACACCTGTACGAACGTGGAGTGTACAGTTTATATTGCCGTGGAACTCTATATGCACCACAAGTAAGTATTATCTTTAGGCTACACATATGCTATTTATTTATTTCAAAAGAACATAATCTAATTTTTTTGTGAGTAGTTTCTTTGAAGTATGCTACATGGGGAAGATTTGAACAAGACATGTGTGAACAGTGTGTTCAAATCTACCCCAAATCGACGATTAGTTGAAGATAATAAAGAAAATGTTATGTTGCACCATTGTGTGAGAGCTCTGCAGCTCCGTGACGTTAGTTTATTTGTTTCTTTACTAGGTTCTCATGGTCAGAAATTACAAGGAGAAAAGTTCAAAGCTTGATGTGTGTGAAGAAGATATGGTTAGAGCAATGGGAGCAGTTGTACTCAATGGCATGTCTATTGTAGCAGCTGCATCAACATTTGGCGTGACACACACCACACTGTTTTACCGACTCAGAAATACTGGCAACAATGAAAATAGGAAACAGTTAACATCAATGAACACAGTGAACCAGGTCTTTACGGAGGATGAAGAAGCTATTCTAGAAGATTATATATTGAAAATTTTCAGGATGAACTATGGACTAACATATTTGCAAATTCGTAAAATTGCATTTGAATATGCAAAAGCTGTAGGACGATGCCCAAATAAATGGGAAGAAACACAGCTGACAGGCATATAATGGTTGAAAGGTTACATGAAACGTCACACAACTCTCAGCTTGCGAAAACCTTAAAACACTAGTCTGTCGCGTGCCACTTACTACAACAAAGAAAGTCTATCTGCAGTCCAACAGAATTATGGAAAAGTGCTTCAGAAATACATGTTCACAGCTGACAGAATTGACAACCTGGTGGACGAAACTGCTCTATCAGCAGTCGTTCAAACACCTAATGCTGTAGCTCGGACAGGTGTAAAACAGGTAGGACAGGCTGTATCTTCTGAGAGCGGGCAGTGTATTAAGATGGTACAGGAAATGCATTGCCTCCGGTATTTGTATTTCCACGTGCAAGAATGCATGGTACGCTAGTGCAGAATGCTCCAGAAGGAAGCTTGGGATTTGCAAACAGTCCTGCCAGTGGTTGGATGACGACTCCTTCATTTATAAATGTTCTTGAGCATATGAAGTCCTACACTCGATGTTCTAAAGAAGAACAAATTCTAGTACTTATGGACAACTATGAAACGCACTGCAGTTTGCAAGCTGTGCTATATGCCGAGGAAAATGGCACAGTTTTACTTACCTTCCCTCCACACTGCTAACACCGTCTGCAACCGTCAGATGTTGCAGTGTACGGGCCATTCAAGTCTAAGTTTGCTGTTTGCCAGTATGAATGGATGGCAAATTATCCTGGGAAGACAATAAGCGTGGCACATTTAAAAGAAATTTCCAAGGAGGAATCCAATATTTCCTTAAGCAAAAAAACACAATATCTGGATTTGATAACGCAGGTATCTGGCCATTTTCTACTTCAGCTTTTGGAGATGAAGATTTTGAATGTTCAGCTGTGACAGATATGCCAGTAAACACTCCTCAAATTACAGATACTACTTCAGGAACATCTGAATTTATTGCCAATATTCCTGGTCCTTCTACCTCAGTTGCAACAATGACTGAGAAACATGCCGCAGAAAGAACAATGCCACAGAATTATGTTGTATCCCCAGAACATGTTCGTCCATTGCCGAAAGCAGAGCCGAGGAAGACATGAGGAGGTCGTGGGAGAAAGCGAGGGAAGGCAAGAGTTCCAACGGACACTCCGGAAAAGAATCAGATAAAAAGTAGAACTATGGAAAGGTTACAAAAAAAGTAGAAAAAAGTAAAGCCATGTGAAAAACAAAATAAAGCAGCATTCACTAACTGTTTGAGATTGACACAAGTTCCGAATGAGAAGAAGAATTTCCTGTGAACGACGACTCTGACTCCTCATTAGTCTTAACCCTGTCAGATGAAGACGAAACATTTCCAGATACTAGGCCTAATTATGATATCAGCATTGACTCTCTTGAGATAGGTGACGACTACATTCTAGAAAAATTTGCAACGAAAAGTACAATTCTACGTTATGTGGGGCAAGTTGTAGAGAAAACTGATTCATCAGAATGTCTTGTCAACTTTTTGAAGAGAATGAACAACAAAAAGCAAGTTCATTTTTTCCTGAGAAGCCGTCAGTGCTTCAGGAAGATATAATGTGTAAACTTCGTAACCCAGTTTCAGCAGGGAAAACAAAGAGAGCTGCTAAGTTTTTAACATTTGCTGTTGACTTCCTGACATTTCAAATGGGCTAATAATTACTATTATATATGTTACAGTTCATTCACTACATGCAGTAGGCTTTATGTTATGGATATTGTCGTACAGTTAAGTCATGCAGTTGGTTTATGTCTTTTAATATGATATACAGATCTGAAATTTATGAAATAACACAATAATTACAATTCCCACTTATATTTAAACAAATATAATATCTGATAATATAAAATTTGTTCAAAGCTACCCCATGTCAGCTCAAAANACTACATGCAGTAGGCTTTATGTTATGGATATTGTCGTACAGTTAAGTCATGCAGTTGGTTTATGTCTTTTAATATTATATACAGATCTGAAATTTATGAAATAACACAATAATTACAACTCCCACTTATATTTAAACAAATATAATATCTGATAATATAAAATTTGTTCAAAGCTACCCCATGTCAGCTCAAAACTGCCCCTTCCATGTTCAAAACTGCCCCCGAATGGGGCAGATTTGAACAGATACCTTTGGCATGTTAGGATGTCAAAAAACTTAAATAAGATGGCAGAGTCTGTAACACAGTGTTACAATACTGCCAGGCAAGTATCACCATTTCACAAACAGTAAAATAGAATTAATATAAAATTCATAAACTTTGTGTTCAAATGTGCCCCCCTCAACACTATATATATATATATATATAATGTCAATTAGTTTTAACAATTTTGGTGATTACGTATATGTCAAGTGGTAGTCAACGGTATTAGTTTACGTTGTAAATTTGTTTAATTAGTACATCTTAGTAAATTCCGTTCATGGTTACTACTTTCTGAAGCCCTGCTTAGGTTCTAATTTCAGGCTTTTCCTCCGCCTCATGCTGAACCAAGTCTAGAAAATTACACCAAAGGCACTACGCACAGCATACGCGCGCACGTAGATTAATATTTTGCAATATATCTATTTGTTACTAGGCATTACCAACATACGCATTTCTCACTGTTTTTATTCATATGAATTATAGATGAAAAATTATAATTTATAAGCAAAATATAAGTAAAAGTTTAATTCAACCTAATATAAGGTATTTTACTTAACAGAAGTGGAAAACGTATTCGATACACAACATGTTTAGGAAACAACCATAAACTTCATATTCGGGGTGATTTTTCAAATGTTTAATTTAAAAAGTGTGAAGATATCGCGAATGGACTATAATTATTTATTATGGCTGCAGTAAAACATACAAATTTGGTATTTTACATGAAATTATTAAAAATTATGAAGTGAAAAATAATTTTATTGGAGGAAAATGTCATCACATACAATGAATGCGTACGAGTTGAACAATGTTTGGCACAATTATAAAATATAGTCCATTCGTGGTTTCTTCACAGTTTTTTTTAAATAAACCCTTTAAAAATCACTTAATATATGACGTGTTTGACTATTTCCTAAATATGTCACGTATCACAAGCATTTTATACTTCTGCTAACATAAAGGTACATTCTTTTTGGTCAAATTGAACTTTTACTTACTTTTTTTTTCCAAATGTTATAATATTTTATTTACAATGAATGAAAACAGGGAGAAAATATGCGTGTTGGTAATGCCTGTAGGAAATAGTTCTTGTTCAAAACATTATTAGATTGAGCGCGCAGGAATGCGGTGCGTCGTCCCTTTGGTAACTTTCTAGACTTGGTTAGGGTNTTACGTTGTAAATTTGTTTAATTAGTACATCTTTGTAAATTCCGTTCATGGTTACTACTTTCTGAAGCCCTGCTTATGTTCTAATTTCAGGCTTTTCCTCCGCCTCATGCTGAACCAAGTCTAGAAAATTACACCAAAGGCACTACGCACAGCATACGCGCGCACGTAGATTAATATTTTTCAATATATCTCTATTTGTTACTAGGCATTACCAACATACGCATTTCTCACCGTTTTTATTCATATGAATTATAAATGAAAAATTATAATTGATAAGCAAAATATAAGTAAAAGTTTAATTCAACCTAATATAAGGTATTTTACTTAACAGAAGTGGAAAACGTATTCGATACACAACATGTTTAGGAAACAACCATTCACTTCATATTCGGGGTGATTTTTCAAATGTTTAATTCAAAAAGTGTGAAGATATCGCGAATGGACTATAATTATTTATTATGGCTGCAGTAAAACAGACAAATTTGTATTTTACATGAAATTATTAAAAATTATGAAGCGTAAAATAATTTTATTGGAGGAAAATGTCATCACATACAATGTGTACGCGTTGAACAATGTTTTGGCACAACTATAAAATATAGCCCATTCGTGGTTTCTTCACAGNACAACTATAAAATATAGCCCATTCGTGGTTTCTTCACAGTTTTTTTAAATAAACCCTTTAAAAATCACTTAATATATGACGTGTTTGACTATTTCCTAAATATGTCACGTATCACAAGCATTTTATACTTCTGCTAACATAAAGGTACATTCTTTTTGGTCAAATTGAACTTTTACTTACTTTTTTTTTCCAAATGTTATAATATTTCATTTGCAATGAATGAAAACGGGGAGAAAATATGCGTGTTGGTAATGCCTGTAGGAAATAGTTCTTGTTCAAAACATTATTAGATTGAGCGCGCAGGAATGCGGTGCGTCGTCCCTTTGGTAACTTTCTAGACTTGGTTAGGGTTTATTTGCATGAGGCGGAGGAATATCCCGTAAGTAGAACTTTAACGGGGCTCCAGAAAAGTTGGAAGTAACCGTGAACAGCGTATAGGAAGAAAGTAAGCAGGCCTTCTGTAAAAGCAACAAAAAAAAAACCGTTCGAAATCTTTTTCTACGTTTTTCTTCTCAAAAAATGAAAGAGGCGATAAAAATATGGAAACGTGGAGCCTGAAGGGTGTCATGGCGGGGAAGTAAAGAGGCTGTCGTAAGCGATGGCCTGCCTCCGCGGTTATCAGATGCGCTGTACGTGGGGCCGCGACGGTACGCAGGGCCCCGGGGAAGTTGCGGTCAATGGAGGAATATCGTGTATAGGCTGTTCACGGTTAGGCTTACTTCCAAATTTTCCGAAGCCCTGCTCAAGTTCTACTTGCAGGATATTCCTCCGCCTCGTGCAAACAAAGCCTAACTATGTATACAAATTTACACCGAAGGGACAACGCACTGGATTCGTGCGCACTCTACGTAGCGTAATATTAAATATAAATGAAATTGTATTATGTATAGATAGAATTAAAGTAAAAGTATAACTTAACTAAAAGACGGCACTTTTATGTCAACAAATGTATATAACGCTTGCAATACGTGATATATAGTCTGTTCACGCTAAAGTGAGCACTTTTTCCTTTCAGCCATTTTTATTTCTTTAACCACGTTCTTAAATAAATATTGCCATGTAAGTAATAAACACAGTGTGTATATTCCACCGCACCCGGAAGTTAACGTCTAAGGCTAAAATAAAAAAAATATATTAATTGACTATTATGAGAGGGCTTTCAAAAGTGCTCTCTTTACCGTGAATAGCCTATACTTAGGAAGCAACCAAACACGTCATTCACCGGGTGATTTTCCAAAGGTTTGGTTAAAAATGCGCGAGGAAACCGCGAGCAGACCATTGACAGCACGGCCACCTACCCCTGGGCGTGCGCCAGGCAGAACATCATCTCAGGGAAATTGGTAGCCGGCTATGGAAGGGAAAGATACGAGAGCTGCCCCATGCTGGTAATAAAGATGCCCTGCTATTTAGAATGTTCTTGCCCAATTAACGATTGATATCTGTGTGTGGCGCGGCAGCCGNTGCTGGTAATAAAGATGCCCTGCTATTTAGAATGTTCTTGCCCAATTAACGATTGATATCTGTGTGTGGCGCGGCAGCCGGGTCCATTGTTCGGCGGGACGACGTCGCGGGGGATGGGACTGGCCGCCGGCCGCTGGTAGTCGTCGCCGTTGTCTACTTCACCTGCAGCCAGGCGTCGGCGAAGCAATCCAGGCNACTGGCCGCCGGCCGCTGGTAGTCGTCGCCGTTGTCTACTTCACCTGCAGCCAGGCGTCGGCGAAGCAATCCAGGCCCACCTTCATTTAACCCTTTCACTCAGCAAATAAATATGTATTATTCTAGGCGCTAAACAAACCTTTTTTTTCGGCACTGTACCCAACTGTACTGATGTTCCAGACGACGCTCCATGTTACTGGCAGCAGTGATTTATGAAAACAGCCAGTGATTGTTCGCGAAAAAAATATGAGTACACGATGGAGTTCAATACTATAAGCACCCAACAGCAGTTTGTCTACTGCAATTGGTTGCTGTCTGCTTGAGAAGGCGTTTTATATCTGACCGGAGCCACTCAGGATTCGGCACGGCTCCCACGTGGTCAGTGTGCAGATAGTTAACACATGTAAAAAAAAGTAGTTCAGACGATCAAGATCGGTAAACGAACCTGCAGTGTTTTCAAATATAACTTTTCTAGAAATCTTTTCGCGAAATTTCACTACCTCTCTTTATGAGGCTACGGGACATAATCTCAAGGGAACTTTTCTCATTAGTCGGTATGTTCTGCTGTGTACAGTGCAGACCATGCAAGCCACTTCATATGCAACGTCCCATATGTAGGACACTGTGACTGAAAGGGTTAATGGTTTCATGTGTTGCAAACAAGACCTTTTTTTTTGTTAGCTGCAGTAAGCAACACATTCGGACCCAGTGTACACAATTTTGTGCATCGGAATTAAAGGGAATTATGTCGCAAATATAGAACTTAACAGGGGAGTTCTTTGCCTCGATACTATGATTGCGCTCACTGCCTTTTCCTACTGGCTAAATCGCCTATTATTCTGTGAAGGAAATAATATATCGTCTTTAGTAATGTGGTGAAATTAAGGCCATATGGCCTTGTTTACCACTTAACCACGGGTTGCAAGTGATNTATATCGTCTTTAGTAATGTGGTGAAATTAAGGCCATATGGCCTTGTTTACCACTTAACCACGGGTTGCAAGTGATATTTTATTCAGATAATAAGTAATAATTATAATTACAACATGAAGTTTTCACTAAGTCAATGCAAAAACAGTACAAATCAACTAATGTTGTTAACCAACAGAACAGTCAATATAAAATATGTATACATGCATTTGACAAAGAACAGCTTTACAATTGCAGCTTTAAATTACAATTTTACAGAAAAAAACACATTAAAATAATGCTATAAGGAGATTACGAAAATATTACACGTGTGTTAATCGTTTACACCCGTCCATATACACTCCCTCGCCCACCAACAAACACACACACGCACACACACATAACTATGGCTCACGTTTGCATGAAGGGGCACATAGAAAAAAGTGAGACATTTATTTGGTATCTTCGGTATTTGCTGATGACATACATTTCAGTACAAGCTTTCTGAAAATTGTAAATGATGTGCATTGTTTTACGTTCATGGGAAGTTTGTTCCAGAGCCNATGCTATAAGGAGATTACGAAAATATTACACGTGTGTTAATCGTTTACATCCATCCATACGCACTCCCTCGCCCACCAACAAACACACTCACGCACACACACATAACTATGGCTCACGTTTGCATGAAGGGGCACATAGAAAAAAGTGATAAATTTATTTGGTATCTTCGGTATTTGCTGATGACATAAATTTCAGTACAAGCTTTCTGAAAATTGTAAATGATGTGCATTGTTTTACGTTCATGGGAAGTTTGTTCCAGAGCCNAATTTCAGTACAAGCTTTCTGAAAATTGTAAATGATGTGCATTGTTTTACGTTCATGGGAAGTTTGTTCCAGAGCCGAACAGATCGAAGAGAAAACGATCGGGAGTATAAATCAGACTTGTGATGAGGAATAGTAAGGAGAGGAGAATTATGTGACCTCCTCCTTACTACAGTGTTTTGCATCTCAGAAAATAGCGTGAAAAACACAATAAAACGATGTCAAAACCTCGCTTTTGTAAATTGTATATTGTGCCCTTTACCTCTGACACACAGAATTGTGCGCATAAGGCCCAAGAAGGTTATTTTTGGCGGCTTCTGTACACTACGAGACTTAAGAGTCAATGATCTTGTAAGGGACTGATTCATAAAAAGTGATACTGCCCTAGTTTGTACAATGGTTCATGTTATTATAGCCGAATGCAAAGCCTACAGCTCACTGGCTGAGATAACGAAAGAAGTGCTGAATCAGCTTGAGTACAGTTCGCGCATGANGAATGCAAAGCCTACAGCTCACTGGCTGAGATAACGAAAGAAGTGCTGAATCAGCTTGAGTACAGTTCGCGCATGACGTTTCTGGTTTGCAACAGTTGAAAGCGTAAATTAATATGGGTGGGAAAGGTTTAAGCTGAAGCAAAACTTATTTCTTTATCACTACAAATTATCTGCTGGATATTTGTTAGGAGATGGTGGTGATTTTTAATAAGTGATTTCATGCACATCCATTTCAGCCACCAAAGATATATTATTTATAAGTGTAATAAATTTAATTAAAATGAGTTCTTAAAATTAGCTTACATTAAGATTAATGTTTTCTTACCAATAACCTCATTAAATATTATTATTGCNAAAATGAGTTCTTAAAATTAGCTTACATTAAGATTAATGTTTTCTTACCAATAACCTCATTAAATATTATTATTGCCCTACGTAAGATTTTCTTTCAATCAAACTGTACTTTCTGAAATATCCAGAATGCAGAATGGAAGTACACGTAAATTNGAATGCAAAGCCTACAGCTCACTGGCTGAGATAACGAAAGAAGTGCTGAATCAGCTTGAGTACAGTTCGCGCATGATGTTTCTGGTTTGCAACAGTTGAAAGCGTAAATTAATATGGGTGGGGAAGGTTTAAGCTGAAGCAAAACTTATTTCTTTATCACTACAAATTATCTGCTGGATATTTGTTAGGAGATGGTGGTGATTTTTAATAAGTGATTTCATGCACATCCATTTCAGCCACCAAAGATATATTATTTATAAGTGTAATAAATTTAATTATAATGAGTTCTTAAAATTAGCTTACATTAAGATTAATGTTTTCTTACCAATAACCTCATTAAATATTATTATTGCCCTACGTAAGATTTTCTTTCAATCAAACTGTACTTTCTGAAATATCCAGAATGCAGAATGGAAGTACACGTAAATTACTAATGTTAAAATCAATTAAGTAATAGATTTATAGTAAAATATTTTACAGTGTTAGAAAATGTATGCTTTCTTCTTTCATAAAACATAAATTGTACTTTTCTGACAATTTTGGTAATGTGTGTAGTACTTTATAATGAGTTCCGTATATTGTGCACTCGGGTTCAAGTGTTCTGTTATAGGCCACTGTATTTATACCTTAAGGCTCCCGCCAACCTGGAACTTTATCCGCGTTTGATGTCGAGAAGCGTGGGAGCGATAAGGGCGACACCGCCACGCGCATCAAGTGCGCCATCGCCACTAAGCGCAAGGCTCTCAACTAGCGTGCAGTGTCCTAGTGACACTCAGTCTACCTATAGAACTTTCAGCGATGCCCCTATTATTTTAGTGGTGAAAATAGTCTAGGAAGGTTAAATGCAGGGCCCTTGCGTAGTTTTGTATGCATGTGATGCATACATTTTGAGCTACAGCGCTTTGAAAAATCAGTTTTTAGCTGTTTTGGAAGACTCTGAAATGATGTTCGTAACGCGCGTGACATTTTAAAAGTACTCAACAGCCCTAGTATGAATTATGTGTTCTTTTTGTAGAACAGCACATAGGACGCACGTTTAATGGTTTTGTGGGGGAAAAAAAAACGAGTATTTCAAACACACTGCAACGCAGTTCAAGGGTCAAGTAGGCGGGAGCCTAAATGGTTTACTTTGATAAAAAAAAACTTTAATCGATAAAAAAATTCAGCATATTTGGAAAGAGTTGGGAGAAGAACGCAGGGCGAGTGGTCGTGTCACATACAAGACAGATATAAGCAGGCTACGAGCAGTGTCATTCTCTTTAATGTGCACGTGCTTAGTCACTGATTGGCTGCGTGTTTCCCTGGAAAGGGTCGCACGTTTCGCCGCGCTGTGAGGGAGTGCAGAGATTTTGACGTCGCCTAACATCGAGGTGAGGCCGCGGTGGCTGTGGGAATCGTGCCGTACGATGTCACTGGTCAGTATGCTGCGTAAGATCTCTCGCAAGCTGGACTGCCGGCTGGCGAGTTGGTGGTTGCCAGGCGATAGTTGGTGAACGGCGTTCCAGCATGTCGCTGGCTAGTGACGCCATCTCGCTGGTGTCACCTCTGTATGCGTACATAGTCTGTGGCGTGACGATGTCCGCGCTGGGGTTGAGAATGTAGGCCGCGCGCGGGGCGGGTCTAGTGCGGCGGGCGCGGACTGTATCTGCAGATGGTTGCGTGCGATACCCGGCAGGGCCTGCGCCATCGCGGCCCGTGGGGCCGGCCTTATGATGGCGCGCTTCAAGACACAGCCCGCCACTTGCAACACCATCCTTCAGCGAGCACATGCCGCCCGTCCTAATTATCCTCCAGCGAAGTACCATGGCTGAAGGTAGGTCCAAGAAGTATCCGATACTCACTTGTATAGGCTATTCACGAAGAAGTGAGCACTTTTGGAAACCCTCTCATTTGGAATGATACTAGATGAATTAATTTTATTTCCGACTTAGACGTTAACTTCCGAGTGCGGTGGAATATACACACCGTGTTTATTACTTACGTGGCTATATTTATTTTAAAATGTGGCTAAAGAATAGAAAATTGTTGAAAGTAAAAAGTAACTAGGGCCTCAAAAGTTCTCACTTTACCGTATAACAGGAACTGCCGAACTGTCAGATACTTTTAGTATCACTATTTTGCCGGTGTGTTTCATATGCTGTTTCGTGTAATAGATACAATTTTCACTATGCATATGTATTACACGCAAATGAAGTATTTTTCCGTGCTTTTTCTCATCCTTACTTAATTTCACTATTAACAGATATAACACAGTACAGCAACTCAAAAAAATGCGTACTTAACACACAGACGTGATATAGTGAAATTCAAACAAAGAAAATAATGCGCAGAAGTTGAAAACGCGTCAAGCGAGTCGGCAGAGTCCATTGCCGCCGCGTGAAGGGGTGGGTGGGGCTGTTGAGTCTGCACGTGCATTTACCTGTCTCACAGCGCAGTATTTAACAGCTCGACAGTAGAGAGCAATGTTATCAGTTTGGCGTGTATAGCGCCAGTAGTGTCATGCAGTNTTTTTATCACCCACACACACCCCCCTTTAACAGTGGTGAGCGTTCGGAGGAGCCCTCCCCTACGTTCCATCCCTCAAAGTTGCGCGAAGATTATTTTCTCATTTGAACTTTACTACACCGCATGCACCTGATAACATGCACGGGCAAGTTCACGCAAGAGACTGGCGAATAGCAGCGACGCACTCGGCAATTACTGTATCTGTTACCGAAAGTATCGATACTTCGCAACAGATGCCATTCTGTATCAGTACCAGTTTAGAACAGGTGCAGAAAGGTGTTGCAACGACCCAATTCTAACTGCAACATCTGCATGGGGTTCGTCGTGGAGGTGAGAGGAAGCTGGCTTACAGTTCGACAAACTCAGTGAAAACCTGTATGTGAAACACTAGCTCTCCCTACCTCAAATCTCTATTAATCGACGCAGCAATCTCAAGGTCNCAGTGAAAACCTGTATGTGAAACACTAGCTCTCCCTACCTCAAATCTCTATTAATCGACGCAGCAATCTCAAGGTCATGCAGGCAGTTCGGACGAAACATGTAGAAGCTTGTCACATGCAGACTGAAGAATTTCCTGACTACCTGTTGTCAGTAATAATACTTTAAAACGAGCAGCGAAGNAAGCTTGTCACATGCAGACTGAAGAATTTCCTGACTACCTGTTGTCAGTAATAATACTTTAAAACGAGCAGCGAAGCCACAATGACATTCGACGTACCAGCAGAATCGAGGGAATGGCGTGGAGTGAGAGGAAGAATGTTACAATGCTTATTGGTTTGTCGGTGGTACGTATACGTGTATGTTATGAAACAGACTACCATTACCAACTGTCCATCCCTCTCACTAAGCCCTTGGCGTAGCACCTCATTTTGTGTCATACTTACGGCGACAACAGCGCCCAATCGCGAGATCTTTAGCTAAGTTCGTGGAGCTGTACTTACCCGGCAGACACGCCCACCCATCTTCACCGACATTTTGAGACAGTCAAAAAAAAAGGGGGGGGAGGTAATATAATATCAATCTCAGCGAGGCTTAATGCCCAGTGATTTTCCCCTGCAGGTAACTAATTCTTAAACAGTTTGACTGTTCTGTGTTAATGAACGATTCAAATTACTGTAGCCGAGCACAGAGTTGACTGTTCATNTTCTTAAACAGTTTGACTGTTCTGTGTTAATGAACGATTCAAATTACTGTAGCCGAGCACAGAGTTGACTGTTCATGGCTTGCAATAACGAAACAAGAGATTTGTCGACTTCAGTACACACCAAAAAATTTCTTATGTGCAACAACTGAAAGCGTAAACTAATTTGGGTCTGAACAGGTTAAATTTCAAGTATACTTTTAATAGGTACATCAAAAAGTTAAGTGCACCTGCAACCAAGGTCACGGGGCTTATTATAAATTATTCGTTATTTTTTCATTTTCGTTGGGTTTCGAATGCTCTGAAAACGAATAAACTCTTCGAGCAGGGCAAATTCGTATTCTGAGATTGATTGAGATATTGTGAGATTGATTGGAATAATGATGGAAATATTGCGAGATTGATGGCAAGATCGATGAAAATATTGGACGATTGATGAATTAATGGTCAATAAGAGCATGATAGATAAGACTATCACTCGAGCTGCCCTCGTACATTCCAAGTCTTTAAGGGCTTAGCACTATTGGTACTTGAATCATGTCAAACTATGCATATAAAAGTGTTGGCAGATGCTGATCCATACCATGATTATAGCATACTTGTGCAATTGGTCGCTACTCGTAACGTGGGCTTGGTTTGGTCACGTATACATACCATAATTATATTTTTTTAAATCCTAGTAACATACTTATACCTACATAACAGTCGAGGCTATAAATAATTTAAAAATTCTGACGTCGTGTTAGAACTAGACTTGGAGAGTGGAGACCAGGAATGTAGTAATTGAAAGGGTTGCGTAATATCCTGTGTACAATTGCGGTACAAAAATATAAAAAATAATTACATTGTTGAAAATTAANTTGAAAGGGTTGCGTAATATCCTGTGTACAATTGCGGTACAAAAATATAAAAAATAATTACATTGTTGAAAATTAAAAACATTTAAATCAGACAATAAATGCAGATTCTCGATTTTACATACTCTATGCCTATAAAATCAATATGGTCGCTGACTCTCNTTAAATCAGACAATAAATGCAGATTCTCGATTTTACATACTCTATGCCTATAAAATCAATATGGTCGCTGACTCTCAGAGACAGACATGCATGCTTGAAGGGTTATTGGTCGTAACTGCTGAGCACCTTCGGGTATGTTAGGCACAATTCCGTTCCGCAAGGGGAAGGGGGGAGGGGTCTCCGAGTCCAAACGAAGACTACCGAGCTCGTCCGAATCGAGCTGAAGACCACCAGCCACAGGCACAACCACACAACTCCCATTTAAAAAAACATTTGTGCCAGAATCTGATTGCGATAGCTCGTGTCATTCTTGGTGTTGCAATTATTATGTCCAGCAGTGTATACGCGCTGTGTGTATGTAGTATGCACACACACACACACACACACATATATATATATATATATACAGTTTTTGAATAACATGTCGAAATTCAACCACATCATCTATGGACTAATGTAAACAAAAAAATCATAGTGACGTATTTTTTGGAAAGGTCATCTAGTATTTTTAAACTTAAGTTGAAGATGTGCAAAAAAAAAAAAGAAACGCAGGGAGTCTGCAGCTATACGAACCTGGTTGGGCAACAAGCTGCATACCACGAAGGCTAACGGAATTTGCATTCCGTGCTGAAAATAAAAAGGTAAACTCTTCTGGCAGCCTTTATTACTACACAATTGCTAATCTCCCATTGTTCATGTAGCATGACACGTGTACTAACATGCAACCGCTAGCGGCGCCCACGTGCCTCGGGTTTGTGGTGTCCTATGCACAGGCGCTCCCCGCATTGCGCGCCAGTTCCGTTCGCCTTCGTGATATGCAACTTTCACTGCACGCAGGTACGTATAGCTGCGGACTCCCTGCGTTGCTTTACCTAACTTCTACTTAAATTAAAAGATGCTAGATGACGTTTCCAAAAACTTCGATGCTATGACTTTTTGTTTATATTATTCCAGAGATTCTGCCGTTTGAATTTCGACATTTTATTCAAAAACACCTTGTGTGTGTATGTGTTGTGCATATGGTCCAGTCACGGTTACTTCCAACTTTCCTGAAGCCTTGCTAAAGTTCTACTTTCAGGATATTCCTCCGCCTCTTGTGAACAAAGCTTAATTAAACCTAGAAAATTACGCTTAATGGACAACGTACCGTATTGGTGCACAGTCAGTATAATTATGTTTTGCATAAGAACTATTTCTTCTTACGTGTTGCCAACACGCCCATTTTCTCCCTGTTATAATTAATATTAAAAGTGAATGAAGTATTAAAATTTATAGATAGAATTTGAGTAAAAGTTAAAACTAAAAATAAGGTACTTTTGTGCTAACACATGTATAAAGCGTTTGTAATACGTGAAATATATAAGAGACAATTAAACACGTCTTGCATAAGGTGTTTTTTCAAAGGTTTGATTCAAAAAGTGTGAAGAAACCGCGAATGAAGTAAAGCAAGAAAAGGCCCAGTTACTCCCCTTTTGCAAATGCCCGGTCCACCACTGCCTGAGGGAAACTAGGTGCTAGGGATGAGCCAAACAGTTACTTTCATGTAACGTGTTCCATCGTTCCAGTTCCAAGTAAGTAACACGCCCCAGTAACATGTTATTTTTGTAACAAGTTACTGTGAAACATTTCTCTCCTGTCCCGACGTTCCAGGAACAAATTATGTTCAATGTTCGAAAGTGTGGCGTGTCAAGAAATAGCGTTTGCGCATGCGCACAATTGCAAACCAAGACGTTCCAAAAAATATTTTTTACGCATGCGCAGTGTTGCAGAAAGTTCTAACGAATACGTTACAGAAAATAACGGTTGCAAATGCGTAGTGTTAAAACTGCGTTTCAAAATTCCAGAGTAGAACGTTTAAAAAAAAAAAAAAAAACGTTTACGCATGCGCAGTGCTGAATATTATAGTGTGGTGAGGAAAGTTGAGTTTAAAGCCTAGACATTCCAGAAAAATTGCTTCTACACATGCGCACTGTGCAAGTGCTGGGTGGTGCTAGTTCGAGGTACAAAGCGTTCCAAAGATAAATGCATGAACCAAGGAACGTGTTACTCGCGTAACGTGTTACGGAAACGGAAGAACGTTATTTTAACCGTTACGTTAATAACGCCCATCCTAACCATAGACTAAAGATGAGATAGACCGATCTCGCTGGCTGCGCACAACCAATCTCCGTGTCCTAATATTGAACTGCGTTTCTGCCAACACGTCTAGCGAAAACGACATGGTTTGGATTTCAGGTTAGAAAACTGATTAGTAAACAAATGCTTTGATATGTATGTATGCTTCATCTAACAATTTTGCAATGAAGTGTTATTAAATTAAAATTGGCAAAAGGATTTTATTAATATAATAGTGGTTGTAATTTAAAAAATTATGATAAAAACAAACACTTTCATCACTGTTGACATGTGACTTTGACAGTTGTGTTTCTTTGGAGCAGGTGAATGTTGGATACATGCACACAAAATACTCACACACATTTTTCTGTTTCTACACGTAGTTTTTGGATTTTCTTTTCGCACCAGTTTTCCTTTTCTTACAACATTAACACCTAAGGTTGTGTGCGGCGCGATACCTGCAATAAACTTCTATACCACACATTCAATTTCCCTTCCTTCCCGATCTTTTAATACATCCTATTACACCCATGGCTCCGTGGGGCCTCACGCCCACATCACTCACTTACACTGGTTATTACTTTATTTACTTTATTTACTTTCCATACTTACACTCACTACACCTATGGTCGTGTGGGACCAATTATACCCGCAGAGCACACGTATACTTACTTTCCCTGAGTTTTTCCTTTTCCTGGTGTGTGTTCTTTTCTTTCATGTTCCCGTAACTATCCTTTTATTTTATGGGTTTCTCACGTAACCTCCCGTTTCCTTTGCTCGTGTGCTCGTACTAATAGTTTTCTTTTTTTGCTTTCCTTACATCCCCTTTTTCTCTATTTGTTTTTAATTTCGTTTCGTGTCTGGGGGTTTTGGTTAGTTTTCACCCTTTTCTTTTCACTTGCCCTCATTTGTCTGTTTCCGTTTGCAACTGGTGTTCCTTGCCATACCCTGGATTACAGAAGAACGTAATTTTCACGCTGGCATGTATAATTCTCTGTTATCTGTCCAGCGTTTATTTCTGTGCACCTATCACTGATTGCCAATAAAACATTGTTAAATCGAAATGGAAACATGCGCAGAAGACGTATCAGCGGTCTACCCCATCTTCAGTCTACGGCCCTTGCTAGGTGCGGAGCAGCGCGGGGTAGAGTGCTGCTCGCGGAGCCATAGCGTCCCGTCGCCGCGCCGGAGACAGCACCGCAGCACGCACGCACTCACGACCCGCCCTCAAGGCCACCCGCCCGTGAGATACATCGCGCGTCTGTTGGCATGGCGACCACGGCGCTTATTCCAAGTTATTCTTTTCGTTTCCTGTCTACAAAAATATTTCTTATTACTCGAATTTTCGTTTCCTAAAGAATGGAGCTATTCTAAGCGCATGCTAGTGTTCGCTTGATGTCACTATGCTAGTAGACTAGGCATATTAGTAAAAATAAGGGAAACTTTAGGTATAGTCGTAATCGTTGTCATTCCTTATGTTTTTTGGGTCATTGAACACGAATCTGAGGTGTCCTGACAGAATTTTTGCCCGGAACAGTGTTTTTTNTTCCTTATGTTTTTTGGGTCATTGAACACGAATCTGAGGTGTCCTGACAGAATTTTTGCCCGGAACAGTGTTTTTTCTTGCAAAAAACCTCGAAATTTTGGCACTTTTTTTTTTGTTTTCTGCCTATATCTTGGGAACTATGCGNGTTATTCTTTTCGTTTCCTGTCTACAAAAATATTTCTTATTACTCGAATTTTCGTTTCCTAAAGAATGGAGCTATTCTAAGCGCATGCTAGTGTTCGCTTGATGTCACTATGCTAGTAGACTAGGCATATTAGTAAAAATAAGGGAAACTTTAGGTATAGTCGTAATCGTTGTCATTCCTTATGTTTTTTGGGTCATTGAACACGAATCTGAGGTGTCCTGACAGAATTTTTGCCCGGAACAGTGTTTTTTTCTTGCAAAAAACCTCGAAATTTTGGCACTTTTTTTTTTGTTTTCTGCCTATATCTTGGGAACTATGCGTTTTTTTTTTCCAAAAGACTATTCCATACAAACTTAAACTAGACAAAATTGCCTACATTTTGTGTCCATAACATTTTTTTCTACAACCAACCGTTCCGCCGCTAGAGCGCGCCAAAAAATGGGCAAAATTCCCAAAAATCGCAAAAACGCCATATTTCGACTTTCTACGCCCGATGTCCGTGGAAACGACCCATGTTATGATAGTTTTGACCATGTATGGTATTGAACTTGATGAAATACACTTAAAATAAATGTTGGGCCCAATTGTTTTCAAATAATTGTCTAAAATAAAATTGAAAGAAAGGAGACAAATTAGTGAAAAAAGTTATACTGAGCTATTGTTATATTTATATTAAAATTACTTAATACTAATAATAAATGGCGTAATTGCAGGTAAAAGACAATTTTGAAGAATGATGAAACTAAAACAGGTACGTATTTGTAGGTATTTGTATGTACAGGTCCAGTCCATTTATTGGTTATTTTCCGGTGGGTGGGGTATTCATTCATCTGGAACAGACAGGAAAAGTGGGTATTAGTGGTCGTTAGTTGGTAGTATTGGTAAGGAATATGCTGTAGGTAGGTACCTATGTACTTCATAAATATTTACTGTTATTAACCTGTGGCGTAACTTGTGGGGTTTCACTCGTCGACTGAGGCTCGTTGGAGAGACATATCGGTAAAGAACAGGATGGAATTAGTGGCGTACTTGAGATATTGTTACAAATATAGGAATATGATGGTTCTTCTATACGTAAGAGAAGTTGATAGGTATTACTAATGTGAAAACAAGGTTTGGAATTATAGGTGATGTTACATACCTTTGGAGCTCGTAGCTATTTCTTCTTCCTCCTCCTCCTCTACCAGTGACTCTAACGCTTCCTCCTCAGTTCGCAATTGAATCCCAAGTTCGACTTGAAAGTCCCAATCTTCGACCTCGTCCTCATCGTCGCTTAGGGGCACCGCTGCGTTGTTGCATGATCTGTGCACGCAGTGGATGCACAGATCAGTGCACTTTAGCCCCCCTTCAGGCAGCTGCAGTTCCGTGCACAGGTCTTGGTGCACTTGCACATTACCAACTTGAGCAGTTCGGGGGGAGCGGGGGCTAGAAGAGTCGTGATTGGTTCGAGCCCGTTGCTGGTCCTCTTCCAACCCCAATCCTCAGCTCGTTTCTCGACCCCCATACATTGCTGCACTTGAAGGTACACCTGTAAGTGTGCTGTGTCGCTGCAGCTGCTGAAGGTGGTAGCGCGGCTATTTTCGACGAAGCCTTGAACGCTGCCTTCTTGTAATCAAGGAAGCGCAGGTGGTTCAGAGAGGGTGGAGTCCTCCCACTGTAGCCGTATACTTAGACCAAAAATNTGCTGAAGGTGGTAGCGCAGCTATTTTCGACGAAGCCTTGAACGCTGCCTTCTTGTAATTAAGGAAGCGCAGGTGGTTCAGAGAGGGTGGAGTCCTCCCACTGTAGCCGTATACTTCGACCAAAAATCATTCTCCGGCTGCTGCGATGGTCTGGGGAGTGGCGTTGCTGTCTTTGAAAACACTGACGACGTCAGCAAGGTCACGATTTTTAGTGAGTGCTTTTACAAACTTCAATTTCCACTGGCTGAATGGTGCTGACGTCGTGTCACAGCCACTCATAGCATGTAAGAACAGAATGTTCTCTGCAACAGTCTTGTTCTTTACAGCGAGGAGTGGAGAGTATGTTGTTGATGGAGTTTTGTCTTTTCCTGGCTTTAAGAAGAAAACGTTGTTTTCCTTGGACAAACCAATGAGAATCACCAACAGGTCTACATCTTCTCCCACCACGACCACACTCTCATTGGATTTAGCCAGTGACAGCGCTTCTGTGACTATCAGCGTGTCCGCATCTTCTGGTGCTTGTTTCGCAATCATGTTGTGTGAGGCAAGCTTTTTCATTATCATGGCAATCAGTCGTTTTTTGTTATTTGGGTTGGCCAGGAATTTTTCTTACTTTGTGGTTGGGGTCATGGTTTCATCAAAGAGGATGTCCGCGGAACTAGTTTTCATAGATCCTTTCAACCTTTCTGCACTTTTCGTTCCACCTTGCGCATGTTCGGGGTACCCATCAAAGACAACTGTTGTTTGGGATCCATATGTTGTTATAACGTATCCAACGTATCTGTCACATATTTTTGAAAAAGATTGGTTGTTGGGCCAGACAACTTTGTAAAGCAACAACCCACCATCGATCACGTACTGTACTTGACCGCTGAAGTCCTTGTTTTGAATGGGGACGAATTCTTTGTATAACTTTGATTTGGTCCCTTTTCGCAGTCCATTCTCAAACGGAGAGAAAGAGTAAGGTCCCAGGTCGTACGTCAAGAAGTATTCCAGTTCTTCATCTGAATTCTTAACCACACTGATTCGTTGAAACAACGTGGTGGGATTAATGAGGAAAATTTCGTTGTCTACTGTTATTGCGTTGCTCATTATGGCAAGTGGCTGGACACGGTCATTACGTTGAAATTTGACATCACCGAAATTCCAACACTCAAACATTCATTGCAATATTCATTTACCATCTTTCCATGAGTTTGTGGCGCGCAGCAGGCCAGATGATATTTACTTTTTTTCACTAATTTGTCTCCTTTCTTTCTATTTGATTTTAGACAATTCTTTGAAAACAATTGGACCCAATATTTATTTCAAGTGTATTTCAGTGGACTGCGTATTTATTTTTAAGTGTATTTCATCAAGTTCAATACCATACATGGTCAAAACTATCATAACATGAGTCGTTTCCACGGACATCGGGCGTAGAAAGTCGAAATATGGCGTTTTTGCGATTTTTGGTAATTTTGCCCATTTTTTGGCGTGCTCTAGCGGCGGAACGGTTGGTCGTAGAAAAAAGTCATGAAAACAAAATGTAGGTAATTTTGTCTAGTTTAGTTTTGTATGGAATGGTTTTAAAAAAACGCACAGTTCCCAAGAAATAGGCATAAAACCAAAAAAAGTGCCAACATTTCGAGGTTATTTGCAAAAAAAACAATGTTCCGGGCAAAAATTCTGTCAGGAAACCTCAGATTCGTGTTCAGCGAACTATAACTAAACTTTCCGCTAAAGGCCCTTTTTTCCCCTAATTTACCTACCCTATAGATAAGAAACTCGAAACGATAATGAAGCCCTTCGGGCTTTCGTTACGGATGTTCATTATGAAAACTTGGCGGGCGTGTGTAACAAGTTGTTATTTGTGTTCGTGAAAGAAGAGTATCGTGAAGTAATGTGCCTTCATGCATTACAAAAACATAAACATATATTTCAGAAAAACAGTATTTTAAAAACACCAATTAACCTTACTTTTATAATTTGTGCGCCATGTAAGCAGCAATGTAGGCTGGCTATTGTGAAAGTATTTCTTATTTAATTATTGTTTTTTATTAGTAAATACGAGAACATACAGGCTGATTATTCGAAATTTCGTTTGAACAATGCAGTTTGTAAACTTACCGATAGGTAGCGCTAAATAGTAAATAATTCTTGGGTGTTTACAGTAAAATTAATATCACATTGAAATTAATACAATGATTTAGAAATACGACAGCGTCTAGTTGGTTGTCCATCGCATATTTTGTAATATTGGTATTAAAAATAAACAAAACAGCGTGTTCGTAAATAGCTTGCAACTATACAGCAAAATAGTAACTTAGAAAAATCTTTGTGCATGTGACAACCAAAGATTTGAAATTTGCGGTACAACGACGAAACAAAAGATGTCCATACTTAGCTCGCTTCGGATTGCCTACACACAGACAAAATCGCTTCACAGCGAACCGAATCTTTCGATATATTTTGCTCGTAATCAGCCCGCTGGGTGGCGTTCCAAAACGTTACTCTGCGAGTAAATTTTTCTCTTTCGCTGTTCAAAAACACCTTGAGCAAATGCTTTACTCGCTCTTGGCAGTGTCCCAAAACTGCAGAGTAGTTAATACTCTGAGAATTATGAAGAGTAAACTTT
Organism: Clitarchus hookeri; assembly: GCA_002778355.1. Taxonomy (NCBI): domain Eukaryota; kingdom Metazoa; phylum Arthropoda; class Insecta; order Phasmatodea; family Phasmatidae; genus Clitarchus; species Clitarchus hookeri. The sequence continues at coordinate 646,122 of NQII01000175.1, read as the reverse complement.
TACACGTACTATTTCAGCGAGTAACGAAAAGTAAAACGAAAATGGCGGAATGTTTAGTAGAATTAAACAAATTGGAAGGAATTGTGGACATTCATTTTACAAACACAAAAGGGAAAATTACGAATGACGTGTAATAAACTTCGTGAACCTATTTTTACTTAATAGTTAATTTTTAGAAATGGTTGCATTTTTAGACATAATTTTTATAATTAATTTATGGCAAGTGAAGCCGGTTATCTATATAACTAATATTATGGAAAAGAAAGAATTTGGGGAAAGGGACAAATATATTTTGGAATTTACATTGGTTGCTTAATGAGTATATATTTGTAAACACAACGCTATTTACATCATGCCCGTTCCATAACCACCTTTACTTTTGTTTTCCTCAGATGTTCCTCCCACCTAGGCGAACCGGGTTAGATTCCCAGCGGGGTCGCTCCCAGATTTTCGCATGTGGAAATCGTGCCGGACGATGCCACTGGTCGGCGGGTTTTCTCGAGGATCTCCCGTTCCCTCCACCCTTGCATTCCGGCGCTGGTCCGTACTCACCTCGCTTCACCCTCACCGGCTCTCAAGACGTCGACGTTAAGAGCCGCCCAGATCTCTCCTCTCACTCACTGAACACATCTGACATGCTAGGGATCTCAGCTGCCATTCAAGGGGCACTCTCAACAGTAAATGACCTCCCGTGAAGCACATTCTACGTGAGAGGCCTGTCTGCAAAATACTCAGATACACTCAATCGGCGCAAGCACACCCAACTATATGCTATTCACGGTCAAGTGAACACTTTAGAAAGCCGTCTTATTTGGAATAACAGTGAATAAATATAATTTATTTTAGCTTTACAAGTTAACTTCCGAGCGCGTTGGAATATGTAGACTGTGATTATTACTTACATAGCAATATTTGTGTAAAAATGTGGTTAAAGGATCAAATATGGCTGAAAGGAAAAAGTAACTAGTGATTCAAAAGTTCTTACTTTACCGTGTACAGCCTACAACACAACAGTTGATCAGACACAAACCCCACGGCTGCTGCTGATGTACTCATTCAGTGACTGAATAAATAAATGTGTTTTAACATGTGCACCGTACAGAACTGGCGTGGCTTTCAGATGAAGGTCTCTAGACTGATGGTATCCCACAATTTAAGGTGTTAACCCTTTCAGAACTAAATTATTATATGGCTTCAGGTTTCAGGTGATACGTTGTGTGCGTAAGTCGACACAATTGTTTACTCATTACAACCAAGGAACTGCAGGTTTTGTGCTCGGCTGTAGCAATGTTAACGACTCAATCACCTACAGCAAAAGTTAATTTGACATTGATCCTTGCGATGCACAGCAACCGTCGAAAACCAGCTTCCCGTGCCTTTTGCACACTGTTGCTTACACTGGAATTATAACATCTAAGGCGCATGTCTATGGTGCGTTGTCACTCGTGTAATGTTCTAGACTCTTTTAAGCTTTGTTTGCACGAGGCGGAGGAATATCCTGGAAACAGAACTTTAGCAGGACTTCAAAAAAGTGTGAAGTAAATGTGAATGGACTATAGAAGCAACGTCAGTAATGAAAACATAATCACAAACTGCTTCGTGTGTGAAGACAAACCTGGCCATCATTGGTCTACGGAGCCAGCTCACAAGGCAAACTGCTACTCCTGAGGCAAAGTGGGGTATTATGGGGAGGTGCAAGAGGTAGGCGAAGAGAAGGAATATCGTGTATAGGCTGTTCGCGGTTATTTCCAACTTCTCTAAACCCCTGCTAAAGTTCTACTTCCACGGTATTCCCCCACCTCATGCAAACAAAGCTTAACTAAGCCTAGAAAATTACACCTAAAGGACACTGCACCGGATTTGTGCGCTGTCAGTGTAATATTGTATTGCATATGATATATTTCTTACCAGGAATTACCTACACACTTATTTTCTCCCGGTATTTATATTAATTAGAAATTAATTTTTATAACCTATTGATAGAATATAAGAAAAGTTCACGTTTACTAATAATAAGGTACCTTTATGTTAATACATTTATAACATGCTTGTAATACTTGGCATATTTAGGAAACAAGCATGGGGCGATTTTTTAAAGGCGTGATTAAGAAAGTGTGAAGAAACCTCGAACAGACTACATATAGAGTATCGTGTACAAGAAATATGGTGTAAACAGCAGCGGCTGCAGGAAAGCCACCGGCAACGTCCGCCACGACTGCAACTTGTGTATCGGCTGAAATGAGACTCGGAAGGCCGTAGTTGGAGGTTGGTGCAACCAGCAGACGTTGCACCTCGAACGACACTCGCCTACAGAGAGCAGGGGAACAACTTACTTCGTACTGCATTCTCGGCTCGTATACGTTCACGGCAAACTGAGCACTTTGGAGTGAGTGACTGAAGAGATTCCGGTGGTTCCTAACAGCGAGGTCCTGAGAGCCGATGAGGGTGAAGCGATGTGAGAACGGAGCGGCGCCCGAATGCAAGGGCAGGGGAAATGAGACATCCCCGAGAAAACCCGCCGACCAGTGGTATCATCCGGCGCGATTCCCACGTGCGGAAATCTGGGGGTTGAACAAGGTTCGTCCAGGTGGGAGGTGAGCAGTCCAACCGCTATGGCAGTTTCGGTAAACTTCATCAAATTCGCTACGCGAATACGCTTCGCTGACATATTTCCTAACTTAACTTCAACGATCGACAAGGTTATCTATTTCTTCTCCCTTCAACACCTTCCAAACTAGTCAATAATCAAGTCAAACCGGTTTTTTTTTTTTCGTTTTGGGAAAGTTCATTTTGGAAACGTTCTGTTNCAAACTAGTCAATAATCAAGTCAAACCGGTTTTTTTTTTTTCGTTTTGGGAAAGTTCATTTTGGAAACGTTCTGTTGGCAACGACTAAAAACAGGAAAATTTCGCGATTTCGAAGACCTATAGGATGGACTCCAGTATCCTATGTATTTTCGAGTCCCGGTTATTTGTTGATTGTTTGTTTTCCCAATGGGTAGACATTCTTACCTCGATGCAGGTGGTACGGGATTCGGAACTTGTTTCCTTGCAAGTCTGTTATTGACACAGTCTTCAACCTGAGCGTGTCTGATAAAGTGTGGCCCAATTGAAATCATAGCAGAAAGATATATGGTTTTGAAGGCTAGCTTGTCCTGAAATGAATTCGCGAAATATTCCTGTCTCTAGCAACAACCACTCAATTCCNCAAACTAGTCAATAATCAAGTCAAACCGGTTTTTTTTTTTTCGTTTTGGGAAAGTTCATTTTGGAAACGTTCTGTTTGTTGGCAACGACTAAAAACAGGAAAATTTCGCGATTTCGAAGACCTATAGGATGGACTCCAGTATCCTATGTATTTTCGAGTCCCGGTTATTTGTTGATTGCTTCTTGTCCCAGTGGGTAGACATTCTTACCTCGAGGCAGGTGGTACGGGATTCGGAACTTGTTTCCATGCAAGTCTGTTATTGGCACAGTGTTCAACCTGAGCGTGTCTGATAAAGTGTGGCCCAATTGTAAACATAGCAGAAACATACATGGTTTTGAAGGCTAGCTTGTCCTGAAATGAATTCGCGAAATATTCCTGTCTCTAGCAACAACCACTCAATTCCAACTGCACCGTCAGCGACGTTCACTTTCATAGGAAAACACAGACGCAACGCATAACNCATAGCAGAAAGATATATGGTTTTGAAGGCTAGCTTGTCCTGAAATGAATTCGCGAAATATTCCTGTCTCTAGCAACAACCACTCAATTCCAACTGCACCGTCAGCGACGTTCACTTTCATAGGAAAACACAGACGCAACGCATAACGTAACGGGGGGAATGCTCGCATGCGTAGTGGTCGCGTAACGCCTTGGCGGCGGCAGTTGGCCTTGCGTCCTGCAGAGCTGCGTGGTGAAGGTCAGTTACACCCGGTCCGCGGCTAACATCGCCGGGGAGAGTCACTGCTACACCCGGTCCGCGGCTAACAGCGCCGGGAAGTGTTACTGCCAGGTTATCTCTGCTCGCCCGGCCAGCCTCGTCGCTGCTATACACTATATTCGCTGATTTACGCAAAGTGGCTGACATCTGGTGGTGAGATTTTAGACTAGCGAAAACGGCATAAACATTGGTTCGTCCATAAAGAATCAAAGGTAGATTGATTGTTATTTTTTTTAACCGTATTAATGTATTTGGGTTGTATTTTAAAGCTTGTGACGAGATTATACAACAGAACGATATATTGTTCGTTCAACATTGCCGCTGACATGGTGTTTCAATGCACGGATTCCTTGAAGACGATAAGATGAAGAAGTGGCCGGGTGTGTGTGCTGAAAATCTATAAACTGCTTTGCAAGTTAATTTGTGTGTAAATCATTTACGCCAGAAAATTTTTTATGAAGGTAAGTTACTTAAGTTTAATATCTCACTACATTCAACAAAACTTTGGTAGGAAATTAATGTGTACGGGGTAATTTAATGAAAGCAAATATTCTCTGCGTCACTTACCATTGAGCAGTGATTTGGTTTAGGGGGTCATATAATCCAAATATTTCTCCCCGTCATTAAATGAGAGGGAGAAATATTTGGAATAAGATAATTTAATGGATTTTTAATAACTTAATGCGACTGTCAACATATATTGCCCGGTCTGTTGATAGTCTCATTTAGTAGTATTGCNATGGATTTTTAATAACTTAATGCGACTGTCAACATATATTGCCCGGTCTGTTGATAGTCTCATTTAGTAGTATTGCAAATCATGATACAGTTTCTAGGCCCACCTGAACTGTGTGAAAGCGGAGAAATTAAATACTTATGTTGGTTTTGGTTGGTGGGTAAAGCCAACTAGGACAGTAAGAACTTTCGAATGTTGAGGAATTAGACATGTATTAATTCTGGGATTTTTTTTAATGTTATTGCTAATTTAAAAAAAATCATAACAGAAAGTAAAAAAAAAATGTAGGGCTATTCAAATTAATGCTAATTTTACCAAATGTTCGCGAACGTCCGATATAATCTTTTTTCCCCGATATTATTAGTGTGTTTTCTTCTTTCTCTGATAGGGCAGATATCGCCACCTACACACATATATATATTTATTATTTTTGTGTGTGTATATATATATATATATATATACACACACAAAAATAATTAATAAATAATTAATAAATAATAAATTAATAATAATACACTCGTATGATAGGAATCTACACAATTAAAATTATTTATACATTTATTTTATATATTATTTTATATATAACTATGCATAGTTTATATAACTTAAAGCATATTATATGGTAATATAAAACCATATGGCTAAAGCATATTACATATTAATAAAAAATAAGTTAGAGCATATGCGACGATATCTGCCTTATCAGAGAAAGATAACCACTAATAATATCGGTAAAAAAATAATATCGGAAGTTTATGAGCATTTGGTAATGTTAACATTAATTTGAGTAGCCCCTTTTTTTCCATCTGTTATGATTTTNTATCGGAAGTTTATGAGCATTTGGTAATGTTAACATTAATTTGAGTAGCCCCTTTTTTTCCATCTGTTATGATTTTTTTTAATTCACTGGTAAAAAGAATCGCGATTATATAGAATAATGAAAGTCAGTAGCAGCTCAGTTGACGTTCTGACACTGTGTATTAAACAGTGATTTGGAAGTGAACATTCTCCTTGTACCGAAGATTATTCGCGCGTACGACTGGCAGTGATGAAAATGGAGTCGNATGGATTTTTAATAACTTAATGCGACTGTCAACATATATTGCCCGGTCTGTTGATAGTCTCATTTAGTAGTATTGCGAATCATGATACAGTTTCTAGGCCCACCTGAACTGTGTGAAAGCGGAGAATTTAAATACTTATGTTGGTTTTGGTTGGTGGGTAAAGCCAACTAGGACAGTAAGAACTTTCGAATGTTGAGGAATTAGACATGTATTAATTCTGGGATTTTTTTTAAGGTTATTGCTAATTTAAAAAAAATCATAACAGAAAGTAAAAAAAAATGTAGGGCTATTCAAATTAATGCTAATTTTACCAAATGTTCGCGAACGTCCGATATAATCTTTTTCCCCCGATATTATTAGTGTGTTTTCTTCTTTCTCTGATAGGGCAGATATCGCCACCTACACATATATATATATATATATTTATTATTTTTGTGTGTATATATATATACACACAAAAATAATTAATAAATAAATAATTAATAATAAATTAATAATAATAATACACTCGTATGATAGGAATCTACACAATTAAAATTATTTATACATTTATTTTATATATTATTTTATATATAACTATGCATAGTTTATATAACTTAAAGCACATTATATGGTAATATAAAACCATATGGCGAAAGCATATTACATATTAATAAAAAATAAGTTAGAGCATATGCGACGATATCTGCCTTATCAGAGAAAGATAACCACTAATAATATCGGTAAAAAATTACATCGGAAGTTTATGAGCATTTGGTAATGTTAACATTAATTTGAGTAGCCCCTTTTTTTCCATCTGTTATGATTTTTTTTAATTCACTGGTAAAAAGAATCGCGATTATATAGAATAATGAAAGTCAGTAGCAGCTCAGTTGACGTTCTGACACTGTGTATTAAACAGTGATTTGGAAGTGAACATTCTCCTTGTACCGAAGATTATTCGCGCGTACGACTGGCAGTGATGAAAATGGAGTCGGGACCAACGTCTTCATCGTCGAATCGCCGCCATTGCAGATACTGCGACAAAGTATATGCGTTCGACTACAATGCGTGGCGACATGAGAAGAGCGAATGTCCGAAGAACCCATCTCGTGTGATTTTTGGCTGTGAAAACTGTCCCAGGCAGTTCGCACGAGGTGATAACGTGAATAGACACGCCAAGAGGTCTGTAAATATAGTGTTCCTTCTCCTACCGAGAAACGGCATGTGATGACTTCGCTTCCTCCAGTTAGCAATACGCTGCATAATATGTTCACAGAAGGCGAGGGAACTATGGCCAATACTAGCAACGAACAGTGTGCCATACAATCGGATCGCATGAAATATACACTTTCTGAACTGGCACGTGAACTTGAACTTCAAAATAACAATGTAGCCCCTGTAGCTGTGAAGACTTATGTTGCCAGCGATACTCCTCCTTCAAAGGAAAGGATACTCGTTGATGATTGTGCTGACGAAGAAGTGGGTAATCCCTCTGAAGAAAAAGGGAAGGGCCAAGGATATAATGAAGACAGTGTTGACGGTGAAAACAGTGGCGATTTTTTCGACGTCCTCACGCATATCCCCACAGGATTTGCTGAAAAAAGTGTTGTGAATAATGCAGAAGACGACAAGAACGCCGACTGCATATTTCCTGAAGACCCCAATGTACTTGATAGACACTGACATTTGATTGGCTAGCACAGTAAGGAGATATCTTCAATCACCAGTGAACTAAAGGAAAGGGGCTACATCGAATGAAACCATTCTGTACTATCTATCATCTGCAAACATCAGAGAACTGCAAAGTTCGAATCTATGGAAAGAGTAGGATAGTAAATTTACGTGCTCTTATTTGTGTTCTTTTTAATTTATTGAACCTCACCCTACTTCTTTTCTGAGCAACTAATAATTCCAGAGGTGTATATAATCAAATGCAAGGGTCTATTTTAAGTAAACATTGTGTGAGAGAGTGCACTGGGGGGAATATGGTTTAATCTGAAGTATTATGCCTCTCTCGGGCTGTAAGTCGGCTGAATTTGGTTCGACAAACAAACGAACTGAGAAAGGAATGTTTTTGAGGAATAAGGCATGTTTTTGAGGAATAAGGAATGTTTTTGAAGAGTATTTTTAGGAATGAGGAACTTTTTTGGGGAATGAAAGGGCAAAAATCTGGGAGCGCCTCTGCCGGTAATCGAAGCTGTCTCGTCGTGTGGAGCGAAGAGGTCGAGTGAAGAATGAGCTGGAGGGCCTCCTGTGCGAAAACGCGTGTACAAAAGAAAGGATGCTGTATGCGTACTCGTGATGGGAAACGAGATCTCATGCTGCTGCATCACTGCGGTCCCTCTCTTGTGTGACACCGTGGAAGAGGTCATCGTTGCGAAATCGGTCTGAGGCGCTGTTTTCCACGGGNTGCGGTCCCTCTCTTGTGTGACACCGTGGAAGAGGTCATCGTTGCGAAATCGGTCTGAGGCGCTGTTTTCCACGGGATCCTGAACTGATGTGCCAAATATTCATAATTTCGCAAATTGCTGTAGGCCTTCTGACCAGAGTAATCACTTCTGCAGCCTGATACTTTTTTTAATTTTGCATAGGTAATAAACCTCATGTGCGTAAACATAAGTATTTTAAATATTTTTTTATGAATCCATTGCTTATGCACTTGCATAATACGATATTTTGTATCTTCGTGGCATCACAAGGGGCTGATACAGCGCAAGTAAGCTAGCAAGCATCAGAACTCTTCCTGGGCATGATGGAGGTGCAGGAAGTTTGTCGCAAAAACGAAAACTGATAAAGGGTGATTTAGATCTCACTTCTGACCTTTCGAACATTTATCTTTCGTAAGCCTATGTGATACACTGGCATGCCTGGGCTGAAACATTGCCAACGTGATGTGTAGCTCAGCAGGTTCATAATGATCTGGGGACTATCTTAGAATCTGTAGTTAGCTCTGATATTATGAAGCGTGCTGTGTTTTTAAAAAAGTCCTTGGAGTGTAAACATAGACGTTTCCTCTGAAGGTTCAAGATTAATACAACTTAATATACTCAGATTTCTTTCACCTCGGAATATCGCTTCTAATCGGAAATATAAATATGCAGCACTCTTCGGGTCAGGATGTGTAATATCTTAAGTTCGTTACTGGAAATTTTTTTTCCTATTTCTGTAATGGGTGGTCTGTTTTCTGTTACCTTAATTTGGTTTCATGCGAGTGAGTTTATATATATAAATATATAATATAAAACATATATTTATGATATATAAATATATTATATAATATTAATGTATATATATAATCATATACACTGAAGAGCCAAAAAAACTGGTATAGCCGTGCGAATGCATAATAACATAGGTATGGAACCAATCAGAGTAACGCGATACGGTTGGCAGCTAGATCGGTTAGTGCTGCTACAATGGCAGGATATCAACATTTAAGTGTGTTTGAATGTGGTGTTATAGTCGGCGCAGGAGAGATGGGACATAGCTTCTCCGAGGTAGCGATAACATTTGGATGTTCGCGTGCGACCATTTCACGAGTGTACCGTGAATATCGGGAATCCGGCAAAACATCAAATCTTCGACATCGCTGCGGCCGGAAATATATCGTGAAAAAAAGGGACAAACGACGACTGACGAGAATCATTAAACGTGACAGATGTGCAACCCTTTCTCAAATTGGCGCAGATTGGATTTGTGGACTGCCCTGCAGGATTCATGGTGTGGATTGCCTCGCATACCTTCAGACATTAGTCGAGTCCATGCAACGTCGTCTTGCGGCACTTCTGCGTGCTCAGGGTGGCCCTACAAGATATTAGGCAGGTGTACCAGTTTTTTTGGCTCTTCAGTGTAAGTAGCTAGATATAGTGACAGGGAGTCCGGGAGCCAGAAGCTTACCAACGAAATGACAAACTTCATGCGTTTGCATTCCGCTTCGACGGCGGCCATCTTGGCAGCCAGTGCAAAAGTTTGCCAAATTCCAAAAATTTCCGAAATTTTCCTAATTTTGGCAAAAAAACTTTTTCAAAAAAAATTTTTTTAAGAAATTATTTTTTTCTAAATTAATTTTTAAAAAATTAATTTTTCAAAATAACGTTTTCAACATTTCAAAAGTTTACAAAATGTTTTAAAAATTAAAAAAATTAAAAAAATTTAACATTTAAAAAGATTATCACCTTGGCACGTCTTTTTGTTTCACACTTTTTGTACAGCTACTGTTTTATTCTCTTTCGTCTCGTCACGCTACTGTACCGTGTGGTGGTATCCACCATACTTCTTCGTTTGTCAATTCAAATTGTTCCTATTATTATTATTTCTTCTATGCTAGATTATACATTTTACTTTGTCATGTATGTGTGTGTTTTATCTACCATGCTGGTAATTGTCACGCATGTGACTCCTTCTATCTCTTGTCCCACCCTCGTACTGTGTTGGTATCATACTGTAGTACTCTTCTCTAAATTTTATATATCTTTTTTTCCCCATTGTCGAATGCACTCGTTTTTCAACTGTCTGCAGCATTGCAACCAGCCTTTACGCTATGCTTGTAATGTTATCAATATATATATTGGTAGTGTCATAGGAATAGTGTACTGCCCAGTTCTAAGCCCAGGATCCATCTGTGTGGCTATGCCATGTCGGTGGTAATTGGGAGGACAACGCTGCATCAGGTAAGTGTACATTCTTACATACTTCGTTCCAATTCTGGAACGATAGATAGATAGGCCACGGTGTGATGCTGTCTGCCACTTTGGTCTGGGCAGCGAACACGTGCGCACGTGTATGTACGTATGCTGCACGACCTTTTTTTTGCGTACTGACTGAGCGTACAGCCTTGCTACGATTAAATATTCATCCTAACTCTTTTAATAACATATAAATATATCTTTCCACCTCTCACGGTGATGGTAAATACATATATNGCCATGAACAAACATGGCCGCCAGGAAATGTTCGAATTTTTTTTTTTAATTTTTTAAGTGTTAAAATTTTTAACTTTTGAAATATTTAATAAATTTTTTAAACTTTTGAAATTTTGAAAGCGTTATTTGGAAAATTAATTTTTTAAAAATTAATTTTAAAAAAATTATAATTTTTTGCCGAAATTTGGAAAATCTTGGAAATTTTTGGAAGTTTGGCACATATTGGCACTCGCTGCCAAGATGGCCACCGTCGAAACGGAATGCAAACGCTGTCATTTCCTTGGTAAGCTTCTGGCTCCTGGGCTCCCTGTCATGACACTGGCATTGAATGCCCTATATCTAGCTACTAGTGTATATATATATATAAATATATATATGTATATATATGTGTGTGTGATCGGTACAAAAATGTCTTAGGTTTTCCTGTCACAAGAAGGGTTAAATATTTTATTCATGAAATGAGGTTTACACTCGTATTTGCAGATGTGAGCGGGTCATATATTGTGTTATATTTTTTCCCCCCAAACGCTTTAACATTAATTGACCGCTGTGTACGAGGGCGTGGTAATATTTCTAAATATGTGCATCAGTGGATGAAAGGACTCGTTCGTTGGGTTATGAAGATAATATTAATGACCTGATTCCTGGCGGTATCAGACTGGCTAACATCGAATCGGGTGCAATATAGTGGCTTTAAATAACTTGAAAATGCAAAATATTATCTTGGTATGCCTGAAAAATATAAGGAATAGGTGATACCAAATAAATCTTTGTGCTCAATATAGCGATTTTTTTTTTCAAATTAATACGTACATATTTGCTTTCATTGCGTGTTGCAATTTTTTAAAATGGTTTTTCTCCTCGAAACGAGGATGTCTCGTGATTCTGAAAGGCCGATGTGGATTTGATGCGAGAGAAATGTACAAATGTAAATATTTATTTTTTCGTGTCGGCCTACTCGATTCTCGTAAAATAGTAGTGCGAGTTTACATTTTCGAGGTTGTGCGCAATCTATAATAATAATAATAATAATAATAATAATAATAGTAAAGTTTACATCCTTTTGAAACGGGGCGAGATGCTAGGGCAAACGTGAGCAAGTAAGTACTTGACCAAGAGACCATCCCGGCATTCACATGGAGTGATTTTTTAAAAAAGAAATTTGTCTGAACGAGTCGAGAATCGAACCCGAGTCCTCCTGAACTTGGGTCTCCCCTGGTGTTGACTTGTGTGTGCGGATATCTGTGTTTATTATCCTCCTAGCGTCTATTTTCACTTCACCAGCGGTCAGCGCGCTAGGATAAAGTCTAATTCAACACCTGGTGCAGCGCGGCTGGACGTGTGCGCGAGCTCAGATTACGTCTGCAGGTGTATCTCGTTAACTTCCGTAATGGCACTCGTATCAATTTCTTTAAGTACGCCAGTATTTTAATGCGTATATCAGTCTTGTCGGCAAATTTGGATATCTCGGGCTCTTTGTGTGTGTGTTTGATGTATGAGCAAGTGGAGAATGTACCTTTTTTTTTTCTTTCTTATTTCCGAGTTTCACAGCATTACAAAGCATCTTTAGTTTCACCGGAATTAATAAAAAATGTCACATTTGGTTTTTTTTTNTCCGAGTTTCACAGCATTACAAAGCATCTTTAGTTTCACCGGAATTAATAAAAAATGTCACATTTGGTTTTTTTTTACAAAAAAAACTAAGGTGGTGTTTGAAACAGCATTTATTTACAAAAAAATTGCACATAGAATTAATNGTTTTTTTTTACAAAAAAAACTAAGGTGGTGTTTGAAACAGCATTTATTTACAAAAAAATTGCACATAGAATTAATTTTCTAGCATTTTAAAGGAATAACCATTACTTAAAAATCTCATGGCCTCCGCAATGCACTGGCTACATTTTTGCTCTACTTTTTCTGCAGTTGTGAAGTATTTCCCTACATGTATCGACGAGGTTGAAGGGTAGTGAATGAGAGATGTATGCACGTGTCTTTGCTGGAATTCGTATTGTGGTATAAATCTGCATGGTGGAGTAGCATCTCAGGAGTAAAACTGTNATGCACGTGTCTTTGCTGGAATTCGTATTGTGGTATAAATCTGCATGGTGGAGTAGCATCTCAGGAGTAAAACTGTGTTTTAGTTAGCGTAATTCATAAAGAGTGAATACCATTGACACCTGCTGGAGTGGAGACCGCATACATATGCATACACATGTTCGCATGTCACTTTCCATTCGGATAAAGTCACGCAGCAGTGTGGGTGGACTCAACTCATGGTTGGGAGGAGAGTGTGTTTTACCGTGGATCANATTCGGATAAAGTCACGCAGCAGTGTGGGTGGACTCAACTCATGGTTGGGAGGAGAGTGTGTTTTACCGTGGATCAGCTGTATCTTTTAATGGAGCAAGCGTACGCGAATGTAAAAATACGGTAATTTTGTTTGCCGGAGGTAACAGTTTTTTATAATTTTGTACTGGTGGTGGGTGTATCTTTACGCTGGCGTCTTCTCACGGTATATAATTTTTTCTCCCGCAAAATTTACTATACGTACATTATTTGCATGTATAAAGAGTTTTATATCCGGACATTGAGAGCTAGAAATATCGCTGTACGTTGAATAACCATATGGATATTTTTTTCCCCCACTGCCTAAATTTCGTAACGTACTAGTTTAAAACTTCGGAGGAAATGTTTTCTAACGATCAACGTATATGCCTTGGTGAGGGGGAATGCACGAGATCCTTTACTTTGTATGTCTAGTACAGCGGAGGTAGTGAAGTGGCTTTATCTCTGTTTTTGGGTTTTACGAGCCATAAATACCGTATAGAAAGCTGCATAACGCAACCGTACACGGCACATAATTTTTTCCAACATACATTTGAAATAAATGTTTTGCTGAGGTGGAAGGCAAGCATGTTGTTTATAAGGGAAGGGGTACTCGATGATTGATTTTTCGTTAATATTTACCCCGAAACACACTTTTTTATGCTTCTTTCTCGTGGCGTAAATTTCCAGTATGAGGTTTTACAGTATTTTCGTTATCTTGTCTTTTGATTCGAATACCTTCCTTTCTTTGAATGGGGTCGGTTTTGCAATGCTGCGTTTGAGCCATACATTATATTTTATTGGTGGTGTGTTTATGTGGAGAGCCAACAGCTATGTTTTCTCCCATTAGAGTTAAACATGTGCAAATATCCTTCGAATACCCGCTCTCGTTGTGGAGGTATAGGTCTTTAGACTNCCCATTAGAGTTAAACATGTGCAAATATCCTTCGAATACCCGCTCTCGTTGTGGAGGTATAGGTCTTTAGACTGTGATGGAATGCAGTTTGGGCCTCCACGAAACCATTGCCATTAACCAACCCAGACCCTGCCACGATTCTTGGTCGTGATGGTTGCTGGTACGATGGTGGATGCTCATCCTAAACCCTTGGTTTCGTTGGAAATACACTCGTACGATGCTGTGAAGCAGACTGTGCACGATGGTTTTTGGCAGCTGAAGGTCCTACAGGTAGGCAGGTTTTTGCATGCCTCTGCAAGTTATCGATCCTAGCAAATCCCATGCCACGTTTTACACACTTGTATGTTACTCGATCTGCATTATTCGAACATTCATATTTATCGTGTCTTCGAACACATTTGGTGAATGCAAACGAAGTTTNTGTCTTCGAACACATTTGGTGAATGCAAACGAAGTTTTACAGTAGCGTCACAGTTACAGAGTTAACGCCTTTGTAAATTGGATGCGTGGTAAATATATAAATTTAAAAAAAACTAAGTTCTATTATTGTATTTTATGAGGTTACATATTCCTCCAGAGGATAGCTGGCCCAAACCGATATTCCAAATTTGAGCAGATTTGTAATTATGCAGGAAAATGCGTATTACGTGCACGTTAAAAAATATCCTGCTATCTGATGTAATTAAATATCTGAACTGACCAGTCTGAATGCTAAAAGACGACGGTTGAGAGAGCGATCTGACCCCTCTGGCATCAGACGAGAAACTGTGCTGAGCCGTCGCTCATAATCACTGGAGCAAGCTCCTAAGCGCGGTGGTAGTACAATCCCTTGGGGAAGGGTGGGAGGATCTTGTACACCCAGTTGTATTTCATTTTATTGCGGCGGGTTAAGAGAATCTAACCCCCTCCCTCACCACACCCATTAAATTGTTAGCATGATCTAAGCTCGCAGCTGTTTTTAAGACTTGCAAAGTCGTCCCGGCAAGCCCTGGTACCAATAAGAGCTATGTCGGGGGTCTATATTGTTCCCATTATACAATTTCCCCACACTAGCACACTCTGGTGGACAATGCTGAAAACAAGAGCCGTAGTGGTAAGGGATTAAGCGAGGGTGAATAATTGGTCGGACTAAAGTGGTGGGGCGAGGGGTAACAGAATAAATACTCAATTTCAATGGTACTTTATTTAGCATTAAAATGAAACATTACTTTTTAGCAATCGGTCGCAAAGGTTTTAATAAAAAAATATGTGTTTAATAAATTATGCATGTAGTCCAAGTCCCGCATCATGCATGTTATACTGTTTATTGAAAAAAATTTTTTTTAAAAATAGGAATGAAAAATTACATATTTTCCTATGCCTATAAATATAAGTGCTGAATCGTGACATTAAGGCCACCTATGTGTTGAAAATTGAATCCAACATGTAGAGCGCCGACAGTGCAACCTATACTTTAAAAACATAAACAAATATGACTGCTACCTGAAGGCTAAATCTACAACTCGCGTGGTTGGTAAATTAATACACTAGCGCCACCTAGGTGTTGAAAACCTATGAATACCAAGATGGCGTCCTCCAGCAATGTATAAACAAATGAAAAACGAAATTGACAGCATACGATAGAATGAGTCTAGGATAAGGGTGGTGAGGGTTAGGGGGATCTCCGGAAATGTAAGTTTTTTTAAAATAAATTTTTTAATAATAATTTTTAACCCTAAATTTTAAACTAATTTTTAATATATTTTTTTTTAGATTCTTTAATAATTTGTAAAATAATTTTTTTCTGGGTTTTTGAGGTCAAAGGTTACAAGGGTCAAGGTTAAATGCTACTGGGTTCTAAGTGAAGGTCAAGGTAAGATGTAATTAAGATGGCCGCCGGCAGGAATGACAAAGCACGAACAGCTCCGACGCCCCGTGCCCAGGCCCCGATATGCCAAAGTCTCCATAATCCCTCTACTCGTAACCCCACAAAGTATGTGATGATGCGACCAGCACATTCATCCTTAATCACGCCTGCAACGCCTTGATTCACTAAGGGGAACTTTTGTGGATTATTTGGCGCATAATTGGAAGTGTCAAACCGTGTAGCCAAATCAGGGTAAATGGCCTCGCAGACATCGTGCCTGCAAGTGTTTCCAGTGACGCGTTCATGAAATTGAATGAGTCAATGAAACGTAATTGCGCAACTCGCGTACCTCCCTGCGAGTTTCCCCCATAGAGAATGTGCTTTTTGATGCATTTATAATTCTCCAATGTGGTTCCAATCACTTTAATGTCGCCAGGATTTTCAATTACCACGCTTCCGTCAGGCTGAGTGATATAACGAGAAGCTTAAGGCTTCATTAAAAAGTGGGCATCATAATTCTGCAGCTTATGAAATACAGCGACAAGTTGATTATTTTTCAATCTGAACAGTAAATTACATTTATTATGTGCGCGGTGTCTGATTGCGCCCATTAAGTGGTCATGATCAACCATAAATACTTTTTCGAGCTGCTTATTACAAATGTGACAACTTGTCTGAGCCATAAGTCATTGTCAACGGTTTCATTTCAACTGTTGTGCTGTATACATCTACAACCCACTTTGTCAACTCAACTAATTTGTCAACCATCTTTTACACATAATATTCACCCACACACTCGCGGCACTGTGTTAAAGAGGGATCGTAAGCACACACGAGCAAAATGCTACAGGCATACGGAACATTATTATTGATGGTGGTTGTTCCACTGACATCATTTTGGGACAGGCATGTGGACATGGGTTTCAAATGAGCTTCAGTACCGCAGTACGCAACAAACCCCATTCTTTGCTGTTTGGCAAAATTACTGAACTGAATGTACTTATTTTCCTCTGTTGGGAAAGCACACCGAACATCATCGTGTTGTTGGCATAAATCAGTATGGTTTGCGAGATTCTCCTCACTTAAAAAAACACTGGAGACAGTGTTAGCAAAAATACATTTCTTAGTCAACTGACTGTGAAGCAAGCGTGACAAATCCTTAATCAAAACAAAATGCAAATGCGCGGTACTACCACTGCCACGAATAGCCAACATATTCACACGGCGCTCACATCGAACAAGAGAAATGCGAATGGGTACGATACGCCCCTCCCTGGCATTATCAAACGTCCCGTCAACAGTATTCCCTTCCCTGTCTACNAAATGCGAATGGGTACGATACGCCCCTCCCTGGCATTATCAAACGTCCCGTCAACAGTATTCCCTTCCCTGTCTACCACAGAATAGACATTCACAGAAATATTATTGAGTTCCTCGAAATGTCTGATTTCGTGTAACACGACGGGAGTCGACAATCCCCTCGTAACCAAAACCCTACGAGGTTCTGAGTATGAGTAGGATTNATTTCGTGTAACACGACGGGAGTCGACAATCCCCTCGTAACCAAAACCCTACGAGGTTCTGAGTATGAGTAGGATTCGTTGAGATGGTTCTGGCTGGAAATAAACCAGCCACTACGGTGTACAGGAAACATTAATCTGTTGTACACTCAATGTTAAAGCACGCATTCCTAGCGGCAATGAAATTAGGTAGTTTTGTGTGAGAAGCACCTACAGTGCATGGTCTGTACTGCGAAATGTGTATGTACATTTGTAGTATCAGCTTCATCCCTCAGCTGCTGCCTGTACCACAAAACTCACTTATGTTCGTAGTGAGTTGAGGGACGATGTGATCATCATGGATGCCACCAACATCGGATGAATGGAGGACGGGTGTGGCTTTAGTGCTGAAAGGAAAAGTCTCCATGACCATCTCCTTCATCCCTGTGTTTTTTGAAAAACTTAACTGCCACGGAGACATAAATTTTGAAAGGTCGGTGCTGCGTTTCACTAATGGCCAGAAAAGGAACTTTACACCTCCTGAAAAATAACGCAAAGTCCGCGTCAGCCTCAAGCAGGTCGTTATGTATCCGCGCATCCACTAACCAACTATCAACCTCAACGTATGTCAAATCCCAAGGAAAACCTACATCTACTGAAGAATCAGAGCTTGAATGACTCTCTGATTCACTGATAAAGCACTGACGTTTAAACGAAGGGCCTTCTATCNTACTGAAGAATCAGAGCTTGAATGACTCTCTGATTCACTGATAAAGCACTGACGTTTAAACGAAGGGCCTTCTATCACAAATTACCTACAAACCAAATATCGTCTCTAATACCACCTGGAAGAAGTCGATCTGAATCAAAAAGAAAACAAGAATTATAGTTACGTATAATGATATAAATATACCTAAAGAAAAGACAAACAAAACACAAAATGTGTGTACCTAACATCTAAATATGAATGTTAACCCATGTATTTAACTATGCGACTTTGTATTTACAGGTTGAGTATATAAGAATACCCCAACTTTGAAGGTCTATAATATCAAAACCAAACAACCGACAACCTTGATTAACCAATCAAATGAACCGTGGAACCGTGAAGTTTGTTTATCATACATTCATAAATGTTTAATGTGACCATCATGAGCGGCCAGAAAGACATCAAAGCGATAATAAACTCGTTCCACGCTCTTGTCAGCATGTCCGGTGTTACTGTTTGGATGGCGTTCGTAACTCTCGGTTTGCGGTGGTGAGGGGGGAAATGAGCTCGCATTCGATACGTCAATGTGGAGGGGACGGTCTGATGTTTACTTTATGTGCCGAGAGATGACACCAGGAGCGTCTGTCGTCGCACTATGAGTGTCTGTTGTGCATTATTCCGCATCACGATGGTGACGGAACAACAGAAGGCGTTCTNAATAAACTCGTTCCACGCTCTTGTCAGCATGTCCGGTGTTACTGTTTGGATGGCGTTCGTAACTCTCGGTTTGCGGAGGTGAGGGGGGAAATGAGCTCGCATTCGATACGTCAATGTGGAGGGGACGGTCTGATGTTTACTTTATGTGCCGAGAGATGACACCAGGAGCGTCTGTCGTCGCACTATGAGTGTCTGTTGTGTATTATTCCGCATCACGATGGTGACGGAACAACAGAAGGCGTTCTATGTTATTCAGTTTGCTAAATGTGAATCGGTTACGACTGTTCAACGTGAATTCCGTCGCAAATACTGACGTCCTCCCGATAGGTGGAGTATCGTACATTGGTTT
This sequence comes from Clitarchus hookeri, assembly GCA_002778355.1. Taxonomy (NCBI): domain Eukaryota; kingdom Metazoa; phylum Arthropoda; class Insecta; order Phasmatodea; family Phasmatidae; genus Clitarchus; species Clitarchus hookeri. The sequence goes on along the minus strand of NQII01000175.1, from coordinate 627,132 downwards.
CGTCAGTACCGTGACACAGGGTGCCTTTAAAAAGGCAAAAGTTCCGGGCGGCCGCGTTTGCCCGAAGAGAATGTGCAACGGATTCAACAAGAGTTCATTCGCTCGCCGAGAAAATCAACTCGACAAGCTAGCCGGGAAATGCAAATCCCTCAATCGACTGTATGGACAGTGATGCGAAAGCGATTGCTGTACAAACCATACAGTTTCCAGCGTGTACAGGTTCTTACCGAAAGGGATAAAGAACTGGTACGTGAATTCTGCGCGTTCGTTCGTGCCCAGAATGAGGTAGACGATGACTTCATGTCTAAGTTGGTTTTTAACGATGAAGCGACGTTCCATACAAATGTTAAGGTGAACCGGCACAACGTGCGGATATGGGGTCAGGAGCCTCCACATGAAACCACCGAACACGAGCGCGCTTCCCCCAGAGTTAACGTGTTTTGCGCTGTATCCAAAACACTGTTTTTAGCCCTTTCTTTTTTCACGAGCCCACTATTACTGGGATTCCTTATTTGGACATGCGTACAAAGTAGTTGTTTACTCAGTTAGAAGAGGCGGCGGGGGACTTCATTTTCCAGCAGGATGGTGCGCCACCCCGTTGGCNACGTTCCATACAAATGTTAAGGTGAACCGGCACAACGTGCGGATATGGGGTCAGGAGCCTCCACATGAAACCACCGGACACGAGCGCGCTTCCCCCAGAGTTAACGTGTTTTGCGCTGTATCCAAAACACTGTTTTTAGCCCTTTCTTTTTTCACGAGCCCACTATTACTGGGATTCCTTATTTGGACATGCGTACAGAGTAGTTGTTTACTCAGTTAGAAGAGGCGGCGGGGGACTTCATTTTCCAGCAGGATGGTGCGCCACCCCGTTGGCACCTAGTTGTTCGTGGATCCCTGAACGAGACGTTGCCGCAACGCTGGATTCGTCGAGGAGCAGCTGGTGACCAGGTTCTTCATCACTGGCCCTCAAGAAGCCCGGATCTTACCCCGTGCGATTTTTTTTATGGGGTACATAAAGGATCAAGTGTTTCGTCCACCATTGCCGGCTAACATTGACGACCTCAAAACGAGAATTACAGATGCCATCCAAACCTCAACACCGGACATGCTGACAAGAGTGTGGAACGAGTTTGATTATCACGTAGATGTCGTTCAGGCCGCTCGTGGTGGTCACATTGAACTTTTATGAATGTATGGTAAACAAACCTCACGGTTCCACGGTTCATTTGATTGGTCAATCAAGGTTGTAAGTTGTTTGGTTTTGATATTATAGACCTTCAAAGTTTGGGTATTATTTTATACTCAACCTGTGTATTTAAGAAACGCGATCTACCCTTAAGAACGTTAACTATACCCAAAGACTTTATTTTACCTGAAGAGGACTCTAATTCTTACCAGGGACGCTCCAAATTATCCTAACACTTTCCGACTACGCTACTGAGCGCCCCCAACTATAAAATGAAAACTACTTACATTTAAAAGTAGTTCATATTAAATGAAAAAATATTACTTACTATTAAAAGTGGTTAATCCGCTGCGTAGAACACTCCGTAAACTGAAAATACACAAGATGCCGCAACCACCGTAGTTCGCGGGACCCGAGTATTCTACAGCGAGCGGTGAGTCTAGGAACGCCGAGAGATGTCTCGCTGCGAGAGCTTACGAGATAATGAGAGAGGATCTGTGTTCCACCTTTATATAGACCCCTTCCCCCCCAACCCCTCCTAGTTATCCATCATCCCTCTAGCTACGGCAAATGTAAGTGCGTTCTCGCTGAAACGCGCATGGATTTGCGTGCGGTGGAAGTTACAAGAAATAACCTTTTGGAGCGGGCAACGGTGTGCGGTAAGAGGTTAGAAAAAATACTCGTGGATGCGGCGGGCGAAGGCGCGCAGGATTCAGAAAAAACTACGTGTTCACTCCGTATGAATAACGACTAACAGATAACGGTTGCCGCCTTTGTTCACGGTCTTTTTTACATCGGAGTTATCTCTTTTAATAACGCGCTGTTCGTTACACAGCGTAAAGTGGTGGTCAGTGCGTCTCGTTTCACCCTAGGCTAGCAGACAAAACGTGAATCAATACATTACCCTGACGAGCGCAGACCGCGCCACCCCTGAATGTGTAATTAGTATGAAAAGTCTCCTGTTACCATCCATTTGGTGGCCTGTAGCGGGGGAGGGGGGGGAGGCAGATTTTCCGTCTTCCCCTCGTGACTCCAGAACTTTCCCAAACCAAACAGTTATGATAGGGGTTAGAGAGATCCCCCATCACATATTCACCTTTGTTATTTTTGTGTGTGGGTATTAAAAATNGGGGGGGTGGCGTTTATCTCCGAACTTGTATTCTGAGCCTTGCTGAGAAATGTTTCTCCAAATAGAGATTTAAGTAAGTTTTTTCTCATTTTTGAAATACGTATATTTTTTTTAATAACAGTTTTACCTTATATTGTGTAAAATTAATGTAAATGCAGGTTTTCATTTTTTTAATGATTTGTTTATTGTTGCAAATATACAGTACGTGTCATAAACTGGATTCACAAAAAAAAGGTGAGACAATACTTGCATAAAATTCATTACATTAAAATGAGCACATCACAATACATACATAAAACACAGTACATTAAAGTGTACTCATCACAATACATAAAACCCATTACATTCTTAAACAAAAAATTAACGGATGGCATATTTACAAAGTGTCTATTAAATGTAACAAACAATTTTGAAATTGTATTTTTAACTTTAGATTTAATACATGATATTGACATGTCACCAACTAACGTTTCAATTTTCCATTTCCGTCTAGAAACTCTAGATTCAGTTAAAGTTTGCGTTCCAATACTCGCTTTCCATTCCAGTGAATTAAGTAAAACATTGTATACTTCATCTGGACACGTTTCGACAAAATGTGAATAGACATCGTTAATAGTAGCAGGCATATTCGTGGAAGTCAACATATGATAAACAGGACGTTATTTACTTCAACACGCTGAATTAATTCGCGAGTATTCTCGTCGCCCAAAGGAAAGTGCGTGAATTTAAAATTAAATATGGAATCACAACTCTCTTTATATTGAAGAAGCAATCTATTACTCCAATAAGAATATTCAACACGACATTTCCCAAGCTTAACCGAAACATAAGGATTTGCGGGATGTAAATCAAACATCGTGCTTCTGCCGCAAATATTTGAACAAGTTTGGCGAACGTTAAATCTTTGTGTGGCTGAGAGATGAACACTTGAAATTAGCGTTGAGAGAGATGTTGTCAGTTTGAAAATAAAATTACAACTGACTGTATTTCATAGATGCTAGTTTTTTCTCATATGTCTAAATATTATACACTGCAATAACCGTCTAAAAAATGTATTAATATTGATTTTACATTTTTATTTTTCAATACGTACACATGAGAAATTTATCTCATCGTCATTTTCCTCAATTTTAGCCATGAAAGATCCTATACTGCGAGCAAGAAAAGTTTGTGGGGTAAACTTTGCTTGAGCTAATTTCACCTTCCTATGCACAAAACACTTTGATGATACACAACCTGTAACTAATATATACCCAATTTAATTTACCGCCTCATTAACATGCACACCTCGATTACAACGTTCAAAGTACTGCAAAGGCTGTGTGTGGCCTGGTCTGTAAATGTTATGTTCCAAACTTTCTCTTCCAATACTATATGTTCTGAAAAAATGTTCACCTTTACATTTAACATTCAATTTTTTCTCTGTCATGTACGGTCGACACTTATTAATACAACATTTTTAACTGCCAGAATGGGTTACACTAGAATCAATTATACAAGGACCGAATGCACATGAGAAATGAATATTGTCCTCGCACATTTCCTTAAATGTGTAAAGTGAACGAGATAATTGATACCTCATAGAATACAAGCCATGTTCGATGAGAGAATACTTGCATTCGGATGAAACTTCATTCTCGGAAGTTATAGTTAGCACAGGAAGATTGACGAATACGCGGTTAAGCCACGCAGGGCTGGTGGGTGCTGACGTCACTCGGAAACGTTTTGACGAAGATGAACTGGTAGTTGGATTCTGAGGAAATTGAAGCGATGTTATTTATCCTTCAGGTTGAGAGTTGGCAACTTCACATGCCCACGTATTACACGCGGCCGGAAATGAGAGATTTCCTCGTTGGAAAATCAGCGTGTGAATATCCCTTTCACATACCTCCTTCTAGTATATGGTAATTCCGGTATCGGGTCGGGTAAGTTCGTAAGTTATTTTACCTTCAGCTCGCAGCTCCCGAATTTCTTCGTTAAAGCTTACTATAAATAGGTATTGTGGTNATATCCCTGTCACATACCTCCTTCTAGTATATGGTAATTCCGGTATCGGGTCGGGTAAGTTCGTAAGTTATTTTACCATCAGCTCGCAGCTCCCGAATTTCTTCGTTAAAGCTTGCTATAAATATGTATTGTGGAGAACATGGTAAATCACTGTCGGGTCACAAGTATCTAACAACACAGTCACTTTTATTTTATGCTATTCCTTCGCCAAACCCAACACCTTGATATAAGTCATAGGTATAGCACCAATGTTCAATATCATTGCACACTTGTGTTTGAAACACACCACTGTGTGGCTTAAAAAATACGCTCCTATAACCTACTTGCAACACTTCGTTCTCCGTCTCTGGTTGAACATGCACGCCATGAATGACTGAAGCTCTGGTGCAGATACCCCTTGCCTATATAGGCTAGCGGCCATATTGGAATTTTTTTAGACTTGCTTTCGGAAACACTGCATGTCCACACACCGCAGGGCGAAACTAATCGCCGATTTTCGCTGGGAATTTCAGTAATGTGTTGTATTTTATTACATTTTTCTGTCCAGATCACAGGTATACCGCAGCAGTCCCGCTGTAACATATATTTGATTCGTCTATACGGCATACGTTTTGAAATCTGTTGATCTTTAACATTGGCCGTAAATTAAACACTGCACACTCACGTACATTACATTCACTGACTTCCTCGTACGTGTATTCCGGACTAATTACCGAAAAACTTCAATGTTCCTTTTCGTCACACATTTTAATCTGTAAAGGAGAAGTGTCATTAATCCGAAAGCAGGCTTTTTTATATCCCGCTAGAACACTTGCATATTCCAATTCAGGATTAAATTTCTCCATCTCGGTCGAGATATGCCCCTCCTCACACCAGTCCCTAAGTAACAACCACCTACATTTCATTACACATTACATTTCACGTAATTTTTGGAATGACGGACACTTAAACTCTTTCTGTATATCTATTATTTTACCACTCCATGCGCTTGCAAGAATACGTTTTTGATCCTCTCCACGCACGAATATCTCCTCGTCTTTGAGATATTTGTTGAAAATAGAGGGTAAGTCGCCGTAATCCATACATCCGCTCTCCCACACTAATCCATGGTAATTTTTTTAAACGTCCAGCCCAAAATGGTTTGTATACATGTGTATCTGTATTGGTTCTAGCTAGAGTCTTCATAACTTATGGGATGCTCGACGTTAAGCACGTCTTCCATTTTTATTCACTTTATAACCCAATTCACTTAAAAATAATTCGTTGCTCCGTGTTAACCGCATTGGCTTCCTAATTGAACTGAGATATTTACGTTGTCTTTTATGTCTTTTTATAGGTATTGCTTTGTGTTGCAATAAAGGACGAGCTAGTTTATTTTTAATACCTTAAACAATCCCCATTTGGTTGCGTTACACAGATTGCGTCTCTTTTTATAGTATTTTATACTCCCCCCTTTTACGATGTAGACGTACGGTTATCTCTTCGTTTCTAATGTTAATAAGCTTACCGTTTTGATCGACTATATTGACAACAATTTCGTCAACGCGATTAACTATTGCCGAAGATAAATTAACGTACAGTATTTGGTTTTTCAATTATTTTATACGCAACTGAATAAGTGAATCCGTGTATTGTGCTCATAAGTTTACCATTTAGAAACGAACTTCTGACAATATTTACGTTCACACGACATACGTTAACTGAAAAAATATACTTACTTTGACGATTCGTGAAGTTGATTGGCTGGGTACACCTTCCGTTCGTAACCTAACATAGATGCGATTGCATCATTTTGCGTGAAATCAATATTGACATTTCTAAGTATTATACTTATTAAAGTATTCGGATTACCACGCAACATAAACTTAACATCTTCAGGAACCGATCCCTTTATGAATGTTTCCAAATCTTCCAAGTTCGTACGACGCAACAGGTATAACAATCCGATGTTTTTCATTACAAATGTTCAGTGTGAATGTGTGCTTATGCGAATCTATATTTGGCATACTGTTGTATGTTACGACTTCAGTTAGACACATTTGTCATTCACCACGTAACTTCAAGGCTGGGAAACAAACAGAACGCAGTTGGGACGAGTTTCCGCATAAGATAAGTGAGATTGAAATTTTTTTGTACGCTACTAACGTTTTTAAGGAGTGCATCTTGTTTATACTCGGGAACCGTAAACATAAATGTCCACAGTTCTATGTGTGTGGTAATTGTTCGTTTTCGTAATTGTACTTCATCTGTTTTTCCTGTAAATAGTTATGTATTTCTAATAGAATACGCAAGTCTCCGTAACTGTCGTAATAGCTGAAATGATGCACGTTTTTTCTTATTGCTACCCAGTGGGTCCTACAATTTTGTTTGCAATCTAAATTAACAGTCATACATTCCTGAAAGTATGGTTTTGGTGGTAAATCATCTCTCATGTGCACACCTACGAAGAATGGTATTTTAATTTTTTTGGCACACACACACGGATGCCTGTCTCGGAGCGCGAGAGGTGCAGGACTGTTCACAATCGTAGCTGTTTTTTTTCCGTCGTATTAGATTTTTTCTTCAAAGATCCTTGACCCACTTTGTATTGACGAAGAAACATTCCTTTATGGATGGGAGGAATCCACTTTTTTCTTCCCTCTTACTTGTTTACCACAACCTTCTCTCTTTTTAGTACGATACCCCATTCAACCTTTTAACTTTACCTCTCATAACTTTTCCAACTACCAAAGCCCCAATTTTTCCTTCAGGTGTGGTATTAGGGTTGTTTTTAATATTTTATGCTTTCACAGCTAAAAGTGTATATACAATATGACGATTTTTATATTGTTTGTTTGCACGTAAGTTATATCACGTTGCTTGCACGCTTCGTCTAATGAGTTTATTCCCTGGTCGTTACGGGACAAGTGCTTCGCAAGATGTGCACCGGGCCTGCAGTAATTATACATATTTAGGTAAATGAAGTTCAAACAGTAAATTATTAATAAGTGTGTTTAAGACTCAAGTAGGCCCTACCTTTTTTGGTACACCTACCGTGAGACATTATTTATGACTGATTACGTTACGGTTTATTAGTATGGAGGTTATACAGCAAAGTTAACATCTTCCAGTAACTGTAACTAAGAACGAACAAGTAACTGAAGAAACACATAAACATGGTCCGCTTTCATCGTCAAATATATGGTGTATAATAACTGGGCCTTCCTCTTACGGTAAAACGTGTGTAATAATGACGTTTTTAGAACATCCAAATTGACTTGGGTTTAAAAACGAATATTTGTTTTCGAAAACGTTCCAACAAAAAAAAAACGTTTAAACACAATTTTATGTGCGGTTGATGGAATGAAATATTCCCCGTTTACTAACAAAGAAGAAATAATTACCCCGTGTGAAGCATTACCAAATTCAGTGTTTATTTTCGAAGATGTATGGAGCGAACCGCAAGGGGAGATACTAAAGTATTTTAGTTTCGGCAGACATTCTAACAGAGACTGCTTTTACCTTTCGCAAAGTTATGCTAGAATTCCCCAAACATAATTTACGCTATAATGCAAACATGTTAATAGTTTTCAAGTTGGATAATTTAAATCTACAACATATTAACAACAAACACATTTTATAAATTTCGTTTACCAAATTTAAAGAAGTATGTTTCTATTGTTGGAGAGACAAATATGGTTTCAATGTAATTATACCTGCGTTTTGACAGTTTAACCATTCCCGACGAAGAACAAGTATTTCAAAATTTGGATATTGTGGAATAAGACGCTCCCATTACAGTACGTGTTTGACGAGAACTCGTGACGGAATTTGTGATTTGAACGATTATATATTACGTAATGTCGGCGACCCGACGAAAGATGTTGATGCGGCAAATAAACGATTTGTTGAATGTTTAAACACCATGACGTTAGACGTATTGAAAACACAAACAAAAGGTGGATACACGAAACAAAATAGCTAACGTATCTGTAGGGATTGATAATGTTTATAAGAATACAACATTAATTTATAAGATTATAGTGGATATGTTAGATGCTATGCAAAGTATCGAGACTCGATTCCGTACACATTTAGATCGAGTAACGAGTGACTTTAACGAAGTGATTAACACGGTTATTAAATCACAACTTACAGAGACATTGGAAGAATTACCACGTTTGATAAGTGGGGAAATTAGTAGCAAAAGAATGTCTTCAGTTACTGACAGAGTTACAAACACGGCGTGAGGATGTGAAAACTCGATTAATCGTTGTTATTAATGTCTTGAGAACACGAATTGAAAGTAAAATATATGGTGTCTTAAATAAAGTTGATAGATTAGAAAAGGCACAGAGTAGTCGAAGTAATGTTCCAGCTAGAAAACCAATGTGTTGATTACGTTTATGCTGACTATAAATATGTGATGTTTAGGTGAAGGATCAATACACAATGTCTGGGTCTACATCAGAATTACATAATGTTATAAGGGCGGTGAAGGGAAAGTATTTGCTAGAAAATGCGCTCTAATAGAGTGGGATGTTTTTAATGAAGACAAATTTAAACCAGTTACATCCAGGTTGGATACAATACATGGAGCGATTAGTAAACCGAGTGAGATTAATATACCGAATGAGATTCCAACGGAAAATAAGGTGGACAGCAAAGTATTATAACATGTAAAGAAGTAGAAACAACTATTTGGTCAATTTTCTAAGCGGATTCTAAAATATCTAGCGTTAAACAGTAATTCCCCAAGTCGCGATACGACATGGTGCATATCGGCATGGAAACGTTTGGTTCTTAGGAGATTCGGTAATTAACTCTTTACCAGGAGATAAAATACAACCAGGTGATTAAGTGACAGACGCGAACCAAGCTCTGTTTAAAATTATTATTTAAGAAGATACCGAATGGGTATTCGGACGCTGATTTGGGAAAATATCAACGACTTAAACTGACAAACGCTCATTTTTGCAATGCCGGTTCATCTTTAGGGATTGTTAAAGATGTGGACCACCTAAAATTGAGTTTATTAAGGGATATCACTGGAAGTGGTTTATTTAAAGAAGATGTAAGTGATAAGACTTTCACACGTGTATTCGGATAATCCTAACGAATTAGTGGATAGACTGAGACTGATTATTGTTTCTAAACACTCTGGTAATAATTCACACAAAAACGAAATAGTGTCGATTTTTGAAGAATTCACTGAAGGTAGATATATTTATTAAAATAAATATGAAATGCAGTAAACTAGCTCCGGAGTTGCATGCGCCGGCCAGAGTTAATTTTCCCATAAGAAAGTTTATTACATTGGGAATGAACTATCTTTGTCAAGCTGATCTGTGTGACATGTCTTTACTGTCGAAACATAATAGTGGCTTTAAGTATATTTTGACTGTGATAGACGTGCATTCAAAATTCGTTTGGGGTACACCGGTAAGGAATAAAATTGCACCTCAAGTTAGCACTGCAATGCAGTCTGTGTTGAAGGAGAGATTCCTGCAAAATTTGCATACCGATAACGGAACGTAATTTTGTAATGTTCATTTCAAGAATTCAATGTTGCAGTATGGCACCAACCATTACGTCAAGTACTCGGAAAAGAAAACTTCGTTAGTGGGACGTTTTAACCGTACTTTAAAGCAGTTATTATATAAATATTTCACGTCGAGTCGGAGTCAAACTTGGGTAAATATTGTACCTGAAATAATGGCATATAAAATAAAGATATCACAGAACGATAAAAACAGCACCTATTAACGCGAAAGAAAATAGTTTGTTAAAATCTGTATGTAACAATATTAAGGTTTATGATAAGCAGAAACAGAATTTTAAAGTCGGCGGTTATGTTTGTGTGTCGAAACTAAAAGGTGTTGTTGAGAAAAAATATGAGGATAATTGGCGTTATGAAATATGTAAGGTTATTTCTGTGAAACACTTATATCTTCGAGTATATTACCTCGAATCGTACCTTGGTGAACCGGTTCAGAGGCGGTTGTTGTACTTACGAATTGCAGAAAGTTAGTTCGCCACATGAGTACTTAATTGAAAAAATTATTAAACGGGGGAAAAAAAATAGATCTTTGGTTAGATGGAAGGGCTTCACAAAATCTCGTGGTTCGTGGGTAAGTAACCGAAGTATTACGCGATTGAAATCTGCGTAATATATAGACCTGGTTTCGGGTGAGACACTGCTCAGGCTGACCTACTTTCTGAGAGGGGATCACGTCGTACAACTTAACGATTGTGATGGGATCGTATCGGATTTTTCTGTATTGCGGTTCTGAGGGGAGCGGGGGCTGAAGGAGATGATGGCAAGCCCTCAGTTCGCTTCCCAGTGTTTATTTCAAGATTTTTACAATGTGTGCATGAAGACTTTGAAAACGTTAATTTAAAAATAATATGCGTCAAGAAATATATATATATATATATCTACAACTACAACGTTTATTGGAGTATTCATTTATTGGTGAGTGTTTATTTTTCCCTTCTTTTTTACTAACAAATTTAAGTGAGTAAAAAAATACTTCATGTGATTGGTTTAATTTTTTTTTTATGTACATGTTTACACAACATCAAATTATTTAGAAACAAAACAATTTTTTGTCAACACATACATGAAGTATTGATATTTCCAAACAATAATTCACGCCACGGCATTACACTTGTGCATGCTGACTTGTGTGTGATCGCGCCGACAGTGCTCGGGCAGTGGACGCCCGAAGCAGACACTGTCAGCTCTGCCCGGGAGCACGGCTCCCTCGCTTGGCTTCCGCCCCGCCTCAAGAGCCCGCGTCACGCGCCATATTGCATTTTTTAAATGTATTTATTCACAATTAATACTTAGGAGGATTTATTGGAAAATGCGACGGTAGAAGCTTAGCTAATTGCCTTACGACTTTTCTGTTATGACTCTAAAACAAATAATTTCTGTATAAGTGGTGATACAGCCTCTTTAAGTCGACATTAAAATCATATTTCACTATAATTTATTTCATTATCTGAAGGAGGTTTATATAAGGCCCACATAAATATACATATCTGTAGTCAAATGATTATAGTTTTCAAAATATAGCACACAAAAGTCTAAAATTTCGGAATATAGGAGGTCACGTTTCTATGCTCCTAATTAACCTTGCCAACTAAATCAATTGTCATGTGATCTATGTCATATACACTACAACATTTTCATTGCATATAAAGGATATTTAAGAATGGGTACTCGAGTACTGGTATCCTGTATACATTTCAAAATAGGTACTGATGTTTTTGCCAACACATTTTTATTCGTCCAAGAGAAACTAATATATATTAATACATTTATATGAACTTTTATTTGGTGATTACATATGTCAAGCAGTAGCCGATGGCATTAGTTTATGTAGTAAATTTTTTCATCTGTACGACTTAGTTAGTATTTGTTATTACGACTGCAACAAAACAGAATCATTTTGTATTTGACATCAAACTACTCAAAAATTTATTTATTAAAGTGTAAAAAATTTTTATTTGAGGAAAACGTCACATGCGATGAGTACGAGTTGAACAATGTTTAGTACAATTATAAAATAATATTTTTAGTGGATCCGACACCCCTCTCCTCCTTCCTCGCTGGGGACACCCCACCCCTCCCTCGGTTACGTTCCTGGTTATGTGTAATTACGTCTCAGATGTTGCAGTTTTCTCTTGGAAAGTATGCTAGGAAAAAGGACGGAGAGAGAGTGAAATGCAGGAAATGTTGAAAAATGGTGATGTACATGTATTTTTGACGATTTCAAGTTAATAAGAAATTAATTAATTTTTTTGATACACGCACAGTCATACGATAATTAAACTACATAGACTGTATACGACCTAGTTCAGCGTGCAGTTCATCTCCGTGGGACAAGCAACAACGCACTAGACAGCGGGGAGCGGCCACGTGTATGGCGCGAGGCATAGCTATTCCACTTATTTCATGTTAATTTAGCAGTGTAAGTGCGGCATGGCAGGGAAGGTGGCGCAGATAAATAGTAACAAATAATTTCGGAAACCTGACGGAAGTCATAAGTATTAGTTTCTGGGAAGCAGAGGGATATGAATGGCTGGCATGCGGCTGCCATTAGAGCGCTGTCACCAGGAAGCCGGTCCAGCCACGCCCCTATCTCGCAGTCTCATCTTGTTTCTGGACGCCGGCTCCGAGCTAAAACACACTAAAAACCACTCTCAAGTCTTCTCCGTTCCTCCAAGAGATGGGCGTTATTTAACGCAACGGTTACAATAAACTTTTACAATTTGGTAACGTGTTACCCGAATAACGTGTTCCATTGTTCGTACCGCTATTTTGGAACGTCTTGGATTGTCTCACTTAAACCAACCAACTCTTGAATACTGCGCATGCGTGAAAGCTGTTTTTTTTGGTACGTCTCGGCTGGCAACTGTGCGCATGCGCAAAATTTATTTTTTTGGAACGTCTCGGTTTGCAACATTGCGCACGTGTAAAAGTTATTTTTTGGAACTTCTTGGCTTGCAACTGTGCGCATTAGGTATTCCTTGTGACGCCAAGCTCTGGAACATTGAACAACGTAATCGTTATTTCCCGGAACAGGCGATAAATGTTTCACAGTAACCTGTTTCAAAAATATGTTACTGTAACGTGTTACTTACTTGGAACTGGAACGATGGAATGCGTTACATGACAGTAACTGCTTGGCCCCATCCCTACCTTGCAGTTTCTTTGGTGTGGGCGTACCCATTCTCTGATTGGCTGCGCAAGGCTCGGAAGACGGGTCTTGTGTCTTGATTGGTTACTGCTGCAAAAGTTTCCTTATTGGCTGGGCTGCCGGTTGGCGAGAAGGTTACCGCGCTAGTTGTCGTACGACGTTCCAACATTGCCGGTGACCACCATTTTACTGGCGTGCACTGAGAAAACGGACAACCAAATATTTATTTGTATAGGGCCAAAAATATATTTAGTGGCTCCAACAAAATATTTTGTTCAGTGGACAAAGCTTGAAAAGCAACAAATTTAATTTTGTCCACCTAACACAATATATGTTTGAATAAACAAAACCTCTGTGTTGGGTCAGAAGAAATTAAACTGCCAACAAAATATTATGTTCAATCAACTATATGTATATTTGTTTGGTTGCTCATTTGATTGCCCTCGTTCGAAAGCACAGGTCGAGAGTTTGTTTGCATTTTTTGTGACAATTAGTGAGTGAGTGAAGAGAGGGTGGTTCTTAACACCGAGGTCTTGCGAGCCGATGAGGGTGATTGAGGTGAGAATGAAGCAGCACCGGAATTAAAGGGTGGGGGAAACGGGAGATCCCCGAGAAAACCCGCCGACCAGCGGCATCGTCCGATTAGATTCCAACATGCGGAAATTGTGATAATTAGGGTAACAATGTTTGTAAGTGCATTTACTGATGCTTAATAATGGCATAAACATTCTGATAAAACCAGATCAACAGGAAACTAAAAAGTAAAGCTGTACCACTTGAAATATTTATTTGCGCAGGTTGTCCAGCATTTGAAATGTTTGTATTTAAAAACATCCGTATTGCATGCGTAGTCACATCAGCAGAGGTTACTAAGACGTAGCCCTCGGGCGCAGGTGATGTGGGTTCCAATCTCGGCCGAGCTCCACATTTGTATATTAACCGAAATTGTGCCAAATTTTTGTTTGAGCAGCCAAATAAAAACAACAAAATAATTTGGTTTCAACAACAAAATATTTCATTGCCTCTACACAGACAATTAATTTAATTGCGCAAAACAAACTTTGTTTGATTTAATAGAGCCTCTTGAGTGCGAAGAAAATAAACTTTTATAATAACATAAATTCTGTTTGGAGTTTGTTGTTGTATGTATTGATATTTGCTCGGAATTTAATTCAGGGCAGTTTTGTATACACAGAAACGACCATCTGCCCATATGTAAATATCTCGGAGGACCTACGACTCGATTGGGCCACCAATATCTTGTTTCGCTGGCACTGCACAACCTCTGCAGCTCCAGTACACGAGGTGGGTTGAGTAACCAACGTAGCCTCGCGCAGGGCGCCTTGCCATCCAGTGGCGCGCTTAAACGAGTGCCAGTGGCCATCAGTGTTCGTCAGCAGTATCGAAACAACATTTGGCCTTGCTGAAATAACTGGTCAGTGGAATCTAAGAGTATCGGTAGGCGGTGTAAGTAGTGTGTGTTATTCCGTTATTTATGCAGCATTCCATCTCGTCAATTACTTTACTGTGCATTACTTTAGTTTGTTCCGCCTTCGTAGCAAGGTTGATTAGCTTCGGAACAATTTTGTATCTTTATTCGTGACATAATTATTTTCCTCTTGGTACAACACGCATTAACATATTATAAGTGAAAAATGTGATTTTAGGTACCACTTAGGATTCTTTAAATAAAATATTATCTCAAATAATAATTCAAACACGTGGTTCTCAGTGCATTGGCTGTCTTTGTGCTCTGACTTTGCTTCTGGCTCTGAGAAAACTCGATTTCCACCTCTGTGTCACCTTTTTCTATTACACGTGTCAACTTTGTATATACTGTTGGTGTTTCTTGGGTCATTATTTTATNACCTCTGTGTCACCTTTTTCTATTACACGTGTCAACTTTGTATATACTGTTGGTGTTTCTTGGGTCATTATTTTATGAATGTATTTCTTCTTTTGCACTGAAAGACATCGATAAAGGAAGGGTATTTTGGTGCTATCCATAAAACAAATTTGTAATTTTTAAGGAAATAACACAAAAATATTTCTAATTTCCGTCATGTTTAATTGTTAATGGAAAGGAACAGAGTACCTGACAAAGACGGGGAAATGCCAGGAAATATGTAATGAGGATAATGTAACCCGCACTGGCCAGGGTGGCTGGCGTCGGGGAAAACATGGGAAAGTAAGATAATCGAGGTAAAGTGGTTAATAATGTGTATCGTTGCGTCGATTAAGCTTCACTTGGTCGCCAAGTGTTTTACTACACCTGACTGGCTAGCAGTATCCTCGCAGCGCACTCCCACGCATCTCTCTCTCACTTCCCGTATCCATTACTTTGCCCTGACCAACGTACATTATCCAACATTTTTAATGTTACCCCNTTAATGTATTTCTTCTTTTGCACTGAAAGACATCGATAAAGGAAGGGTATTTTGGTGCTATCCATAAAACAAATTTGTAATTTTTAAGGAAATAACACAAAAATATTTCTAATTTTCGTCATGTTTAATTGTTAATGGAAAGGAACAGAGTACCTGACAAAGTCGGGGAAATGCCAGGAAATATGTAATGAGGATAATGTAACCCGCGCTGGCCAGGGTGGCTGGCGTCGGGGAAAACAAGAAAACATGGGAAAGTAAGATAATCGAGGTAAAGTGGTTAATAATGTGTATCGTTGCGTCGATTAAGCTTCACTTGGTCGCCAAGTGTTTTACTACACCTGACTGGCTAGCAGTATCCTCGCAGCACACTCCCACACATCTCTCTCTCACTTCCCGTATCCATTACTTTGCCCTGACCAACGTACATTATCCAACATTTTTAATGTTACCCCTACTTACATGCCAAATTGGATGAGAGAATTGGTTTAATAGTTTTCTAGATATAATGTAAAATATTAATTTTTTAAATTGATGCTATTTTCCAAAATGGCGGACTAACAACAATATCCATCTCAAAATTTAATGCTTACACAATTTTCTGCCAGCATAAAAAATTTGGTTTAAATCGGTTGAATGGTTCCCGAAATGTGGCATACCACTAAAAAAATTTTATGACCGCCATTTTGAAAGTAAGTGCCCCACGTTGTCAAAAACTATAAAATTTAGGTGTCCATACTAAGTATTATATGTGTGCCAAGTTTGATGAAATTAGGTTAAAGCGTTCAAAAATTGAAAGGGGGACACACACGCACAAACACACACAGACGCTCAAACACACACAGACGCACACACCCAACACACACACAGGAAAGTGATCTCATAAGTCTTTCTTGCCTTGGGAAAGTAGGCTAATAACTCACGCGGTCATAATAAAACAACCAACAAAACTGTAAAAATACGTGGTAACTGTGGATGTGTATATAGGTATACAACCTATTATACATTTTGTCAGCAGGCTGTGTGGGTATGTAGCTTAGCGCGCAGTCCCGTGTGAGTAGTTACAGATCTTAGAGTTCAAATCTACGTCGTAAAAGTTAATTTTTTTAGTAGTTTTACGTGATATATTAATGCTGTTTACAGCTTCTGTTTTTGATAGAAAATGTTTATTTGTACAATCCATTTGTCTAAAAGCAATGACACGCTAGTAACTGCGCAGGGCAGTCGACTGGTCTAATCGATTAATTTTTTTTAAGTAGATCATTTAAGCTGTGCAGCATAAGTTGTATAGTTACGGAAATCACAAGACCGATTATTATTCTTGTTAGAGTAAAATATTTAAATAATTTGCTAATGGTTTAATGAGTGGCACAATTGTCCGTCGTAAATAATATGTGAATATAGTCTATTCACGGTTTCTTCACACTTTTTGTATCAAACGTTTGAAAAACCACCCCACGTATGACGTGTTTATGACGCGTGAGTAAATACGCATGACAAGTATCACAAGCGTTTTATACCCCTATTCACATAAAGTGTCGTATTTTTCGTTGAATTGAATTTTTACCTATATTTTGTTTATAAATTGTAATATTTCATTTATAATAAATTAAACAGTGAGATAACATGTGTGCTGGTAGCGTCGAGTAAGAAATTGTTCTAATGCATAATATTATTACAACTGAGTGCGCACGAATTCGGTGCGTTGTCCTAGACTTTGTTAAGCTTTTAGCTTGCATGAGGCGGAGGAATATCCTGGAAGTAGAACTTTAGCAGGGCTTCAAGGAAGATTGAAGTAACCGTGAATGAACTATACCTTGTTTTCCATACATAAGCAGTGCCGTTACTTATTTTCAATGCATTAACAGTAGTCGTACTCAGAAACTTCAGTAAATGCAGTCTTGAGGGGAAAAAAAAAACTATCTTCGTAATTTTTGATGCGCCACAAAGGATCTGAAAATTGGTAACATTTAAACCGCCGCCAACTGCGGACTCTTGTCATTTGCGAGTTGTTTTTTCCTGTCATCTACAATTTTCTGTTAGCACTGTAGGTAACGTGTGGGTATGAACTGATGTAGTCGTCCTTCTCTTCTGCTATGGAAACTTGCATGCCTTCTCTTGGGCCCATAGGCACAACGATAATGTGAAGTGAATGTGGTTATATAGTCCATTTCACGGTTACCTCCAACGTTTCTGAAGTCCTGCTCAAGTTCTACTTTCAGGCTATTCCTCCGCCTCGTGCAAACAAAGCTTAACCGAGTTAGGAAAATTACACCGAAAGGACTACGCACCGGTTTACGTGCGCACTCAGTGTAATCATGTTTTGCATTAGAAACTATTTCTTACTAGGCATTACCAACACACCAATTTTCTCGCTGTTTTTTATTCATATTTATTTAAAATTAAATATTATTATTTATAAACTAAATATAAGTAAAAGTTTGATGTAACCAAAATTAAGTTACTTTTGTGTGAACAGTAGTATAAAACGCTTCTAATACATGTCACTTTAGGGAAACAACTAAACACGTTGTACATGGGCTGGTTTTTCAAAGGTTTGATTCGAAAAGTGTAAATAAACCGCGAATAGACTACAGCAGGTGGACACGCTGCAAAGTAGTTCACGACCCAGGTAGGTTGTGTGCTGAACGCTCAGACGTGCTTGCCAATCGCAGTTTCAGCGACGATGCTTCGCTCTTAATTGAACTCTTCTGTAACATCTATTTAGTTTCTTAGTTCATTCTGTTCTGTGCCCTTCCACCCCTTGTAGCAATTACACATCGCCAGCAGTGACACTTGTTATAGGCTATTTATCCACGGTTAAGTGAGCAGTTTTGAAAGCCCTCGCATTTGGAATAATAGTCAATAAATTTATGAATTATATTTTAGCCTTAGACGTTAACTTCCGAGCGCGGCGCAATATACACACTGTGTTTATTACTGACATGACAATATTAATTAAAAAAGGTTGTTAAAGGACAAAAAAAATGGCTAAAAGGAACAAGTAAGTAGGGCCTCAAAAGTACTCACGTCAATTCTCATTTGAATATGCATAAAACAAGCATAAATCAATGTTGGTAGGCACCGGTTCAAAATTTTCTTTTTTAATAACACGCTTAGACACCAAACTACATTTCATAATTTGTTGTGGCCATTACTGTTTCAAAACCGTTCAATTAACCGTTAACTAGTTATGTTGTTGGTGTGTAAAAAGGGTACTACGAAATAAATTTGTGTCGTGAAATATTACAGCGCGCGTACGGACAATCGTACCAACTTTTGACGGGAGGAACATTCAAAAGAGAAAACAGGATTCATTTGTTTTGAAGGCAGAGAGACTGGATCAGATACGCGCCGGGGCTGGAGATATAAGTGGCACGCCCACGCACGTCACACGGGATTTATTATTAATTTTTTATCCGTGTAAACTGTTCTCCGCGGAGGACGTAACGACCCATATTTCTGCCCGCTGGCAGCGCCCACTGAGTTATGTTCTGGGGCGCCCGCCATCTTGCCGAACACAATAGACTTTTGTTTGACCGCGCTAGCCTAGTCTGTCCGCCCACGGAGGGCAGTATACTGCTGGACACAACATCTGAACTCCTACAGTCGGAGCGTACAGTGCTGGACACGGAGCCCGGGTGATCCTGGGCTCAGCAACCGCATAAGTTATACACGGAAACGCCGCACCTACTTCAAATAAATCTAGTATAAAACGGATTACACAATTTCAATAGGATAAATGCCTTACGAAAGGAAAATTCTAAGTGACATGTAAGCTAAATGAAGTTTTAGCTATACGATATATGGGTTTCATGCCTACTTACATAAAAAAAATTGAAATTATTTAATTATAACATAAGTTCGTAGCTATTCGGAACAAAGTATGTTTAAAAATAAGATTGAAAATGATATTTCAAAGGCTTAGAGTAAAAATTATTGAAATAAAATACTACTTGATGAGAGGGGGTGATGATTTCACTGTAAATACTTTATCTATCTACATACACCAGGTAGAACTGAACTCTACCGACAAACTACACACATGGCATACAGCCTAAGTCTATTCCGAAGGGGTGAAAACCGCTCCTGAATGTGTAATTGAAGCAGACGTTTTTTGGTAGTAACACAGCCGGAATGAACGATAAATGTCTGAGTTTCTGGATACTGCATTTCTAAACGACGCAGCACAAATCACAGAAATATGGACTTCAATATCAAACACCGTCCATGGAAAGAGAGGGATTGGCAGCACATTTGTGAAAATAAAAATGTAACTGTATCACTTTATTTGTTGTTTCCTGCGGATTTGTAATCTGCGTACGTGATGACTAAACATTCGGTCTTGTATTTTCAATGCCGCCGTTTTCGAGAAATTAATTCATAATGTTCCAACAATGAATCTCAATGTCTAGCACATTGCACCACGTTTGCTGTCGGTGCATGATGCTGCTGTTCTAAATGACACCATACAGAGTAAGTCGTGTGTCACATGTTATCCATACCTAACCTACCACAACAAACTATCTCTGATATGCAAGTAGGGGCCGTGGTGGCGCAGTGGCCAGACTGCTCTCCTCCCACCACGGCGAATCGGACTCTATTCCCGGCGAGGTCGACACCAATATTCGTATCTGAGAAACGTAGCAGACGTTGCTATTGGCCAGTGGGATTTTTTTTTCGGGGCACACCCGTTTCACCACCATGTAATTTCGCAATTGTTCCATCTCCATCCCATGGGATGGCATTTAGCTTAAAAACACAAGACGGAATGTTTGTTCACCATGTACAGTAGATTAAAATTCCGCAGGAAAAAAAAATAAAGTGATACAGTTACATTTTTATTTGCACAAATGTGCTGCAAACCCCTCACTTTTCATGAATGGGGGTTGATATTGGAGCCCATATTTCTGTGCTTTGTACTTCTTCGTTTTATAGTGCAGTATCCAGAAACTCTGGCATTTGTCGTTTATTCCTGCTGTGTTACTGGCAAAAACATCTACTTCAATTACACTTTAAAGTGAGGATTTCACCCCTTCGGAACAGACTTAGGGCAAAAGTCGTGTGTATATTTTAGACGTATTATTTTTAATGAGGAATTACGTGCCGAAGTTTGTCGGTAGGGTTCAGCTCCACTCTGTATATTAGCTGAATTAACCTGTATACAAACACTAGGTTAGTGGGCGTGTACAAACATATCAAAGCATTTGCATAAACACTTTTCTAACTTCAAATCATATCCACGTAGTTTTTGACGCTAGGAAACCAGTTCAATGTTGTAATGCGGATATTGTCTGCTACGCAGCTCGTATGCGCGCTATACCTCATTTTTTTCCTCTAAAATTTAAGACAGAACTAGCGACTCACTGCACACAGTTCTTTTGCAGCGGGTTGTTGTATGGGCTGCAAATAAACACATAAATAAATCACGCGAGGGTAAGGGGGTTGTATCGTCGACCAAACGTAGCAGCTACGTAGAGAGGCTTGCGAGATGGGGCTCCACGTGTCCCTGAACTGCTAACGAGGAACGAGACGTCTAGGATGGTACAAGAAGCGGAATGCATTAGTGAGAGCTGAGTGAGGCGGGAACATCCACCAACCATCAGGAACACCCGCCATGTTTTTTCCACGTGCCAACTGGGATCTGTGAGGATTAACCCTGATCGACACGCTGACCGCACGACCCAGCTTGCTGTGACCCGCACAAACATGCGACAGAACATCCGAGTCGACGTAACCACTCCGTGGGCTCTGGTTTCCCATTGATCTGTGCAGAACACCTTAGCTACAGTTGTGACGACGAACATCGACCTCAACACATCCTCTCCTTATCAGAATATTACTTCTTAGACACCATGCCCACTTGTGCATTTGTTCTTGTATCATACATAATGCTTTGTATTTTGTTACGTGTATATATTTGTTTCATCATGATGCGTACCGTCAGTTCTGATCCCCCCCTTCACCTTCCATGCTCACACGCACATTCACAGACATAGGCTCTAAGGACCCAAGAGAGAAAAATTACAGGGAAGGATTAGTTGCATCTGGCTCCACAGAGGCGGTCACTTCCACTCATGTACGTTACGATCTATTCGTATATTTGCGTGTTTCGTGTTCAGCTTCCAAAATTGATGTTGCCTATGAGGCACCTTAGCTATTTAGCCTTGCTGTCAGCGGAAAGGAAAAAAATATTTTATCACTGAAAAATATTTTTAAGAGTAAAATTTACTGTGTAGTTTTGTAATAGATTTCCGCCTTTGAAGGAACCAAATATTAGGGGGGAGGGGGGGGGTGAATTTCTGAATATAGTTCTATGTAGCGATCTACTTCTCTCTTCTCAGAAGTAAGTTAGAAACGAAGTATTTTGTTGTAAGGATTATATTTCTAGTAGCAAATGACTATAGCAGACAGGACCACTAAGTTGACCAATATTTAGATACATGTTACCAACAAACCAGGTAATTGCTGTCGCTATATTATCAACCTTGGAGGATTCTTGAGAATAACGCGGGTAAAACAAACTTCGTTTCTAAGGTATTTTTTTATGCACAGCGTTAAGCTTGGTTCACAATCGATAGCATGACAGTAACCACAGGGCATGGGTCGTGTGCACAAGAACTTAACGCCCTGCTTCCGAACCTATTGATTCACAATTGCGCATAACATGTCGTGTGCATAAGAGTTCCTAACATAGTACACAAAGGAAATTGTCATATTTCATTTAATGTGCAGTTGCGTTGGGAAGTAGCCAATCAATAGCAGAGTATAATATTTTCAACGGAGCTGTTTATTTATAATGGAAGAACAGTTATGCTACAGAAACGAAGAAATGTCACAAGAAATACACGTAGAGGAAAGAACATGTGGCACTTAAAAGACATTTTTTAAGTTTACATACATGTTTACTACAAAACCAGCAGAGATTTTACAAACAAGCAAGAGTGCTAGGTATTTTAAATCACTGTAGATTTTCAACACAATATCAAAACCTGTTAGGAAAATTCGTTATTTACCGACACTGCTAAATAACGCCGGGCTCGTCGCAAAATTTCTTCTGTTAAAAGTAATACGTAAGTATTAAATTGTGAGTCAATTTCGCACAAGATCTGGTAGTATGAATGCTCTACAGTTATATTCTATGCCGTGCGGTTATGTATCTTGATTGAGAAGCCATCATTACTTGAAAAGCAAGTTCTCTGTTGGCGCCTGCTCTCCGTCTTCGCTCCGGACAGTCACGAACTCCATGCACAGTTTACACGCTGATGTCCATCCCGTGTCGTGGAGTAAACAGGCGAGGGCCGGCCCTCGCTTGATATAAGTGAAGCAAGCAGCATGGCGCCTCTAATATTCCGCACTACGTACGGCGAATGTTTGTCTTTGAAGTTTAATGGCAATGGTGAATTCGTGTTATTGTGATGGTATAGTTGGACTTCGGCTATTTCCGACCATGATACAAGATAAAAATCACACACACACAGAACACAGAAAGACAAAAAAACGAAAATACCTTTTACGACACCACTGACAGATAATAATAAACAGCTGTTTCCCTGTCAGCAATTAGGAAAAGCTGTTTCCTTGTCAATTCACAAGAACACAGAGTTTCCTAATTATCTGTCTGTGGTGTTGTAAAAGGTTTTTTTTTTTGTGAGTTCTGTGTGTGAGCGATTATTTTGTATCGTGGTTGGCAATGGTCACAGTCCATTCATACCACCATAATAATAAGGTGAATACATGGATTAATAAAGAAAATGGGCTGATTTTTGTAAGGGGTACTAAAATTATAGTTTTAAATAATATTAAAATAATAATCTTACTAAAAGTAACTTTTAAAACCCCACTGTAATTCTCGTTTTAACAGCTGGCCAAACCTGTTATCGTGTTGCGGGAAATGTAAAGTGGGCGTGGAGTCAGAGAATAAGACTACTGACTCCTTCCCCCACTCACATAGTGAGGAGCAGATAAATCGACTCGTCCATTTCGCGTGAAACGACTCCACGACTGACACGCACCAAGCGGCACTTATTCGTCAACGGGTTCAATCCCCGGCTGTGTCACTCCCGGATTTTCGCAAGCGGGAATCGCGTCGGACGATGCCTCTGCTCGGCGGTTTTTTTTTTCGGCGATCTCCCGTTTTCCCCCGCCTTTTCATTCCGCCGCTGCTCCATACGCACCTCAGTCATCCTCATCGGCTCTCAATACCTCTCTTCACTCACTCACTTGTCAACCTCGCAGTGTTTTGCAGTCGCGTGACGTGGAAGTAAATGTGTGATGTGAGTTTTCATTGTCGTTTCAAATTGTTTTGATTATAAAAAAATCATTTAAAATGCAAGAATAACCACTTGTGAGTGTATTCAATAACTGACCCACACCAATATTCAAAAAAATGTAGGAACCACAGCTGCATAACAGATTGCTAATATTTTTACGTCGGGGTAATTGNAAATATTGTCCTCTTACACTTGGAAAATGTGTAAAAGCGGGTGAGAACGGGCCGTTAGCGTCGACGAAGACGTTCTCTGTTAGAAACTGTTACTCCCCGGAGGCGAGACTCCACTTCCTTCCTTCTTGCCGTCTCGCTCCTCTCTCGTGTGGACGAGTCGAGAAGCAGGCCTGCAACAGAGCGAGCCTACAAATAAAATTGCTCTACATTAAAAAAAAAAAACACAACATAAATCACATTCTTAAATTACGATGCGTGCTACAGCAATTTGAAACGCAAAACGAAAAAATTGAAGAGCAGTAATTGGTGACGGCTATCCTGCGCGGAGTTTTCGAGAAGTGAGTATTAAAATATTTCGGATAACCGCGCTTGCCGGCGGATCCGAGGCGTCAAGTTTTGTCGCTAACGGCCAGAACGCGATAAAATATGGCAGCAGAGGAACATTATTGACTCGTTAAACGGCGCAGCGCTGAGATCAATATAGTTCTCCGTCTTCATCTCGCATGAGGGTCTGTAATTGGTGTTTATGTTTGCCAACACGTCTTGCTAGTATGGTGTAAAATTAGCCCGCTAGATTTTCGTTGCGTGCCATTTCCTGAATATCGTGAAGTGTCGGAAAATTACTTTAAATTTAAATTATATTACTTAGGAATTGTGACATAATTGCACATAAATAGCTTGGTTTTAGGGACCGTACTGTGAATGCTCGGCGCTTTAGAGTTTAGGTTTTCAGCTCCGATGGGCGGCGTTCCAAAACGTTACTCCGAGAGTAGAGTAAATAGAGAGTAACAGCTGAGAGAAAGCAAGAGTAAACGTGGTTTCGGAACAAGCATGGTGGAAATAGCATTCTATAATTACAAGTATGTACCGATCAAGCAGCCAATGCAAATTTCAAAATATATTTTTAACACTTTCCCGAAATTCTTTTTTTTTCCAAAAACTTAGTTATATATATGAACACCTTTACTTAACGTAGGTTAATCATAAGCATTATGTCTAAAAATGCGACCTTTATACAAGTTAACTTCTAAATAAAAATACGAATTTTATCACTCGTCGTTTGTAATTTTCTTGTGTTTGTGTCTATAACCAGAATGTCCACATTTCTTTTCAGTTTTATTTCATTCTACTTATCTTCCCGCTATTTTCAGTTAACCCTTCGTTACTTGCTGAAAAAGTGTGAGTAAAACTTTACTCTGGCAAGATGCTAGTAGTAATTACCTGCAGTTTTGGGACAGGTTTTTAAGGCCCGAAGACCAGCATACCCTCCATCCTCCCGCACTGTGACTGTACTCAGGTGAGTAAGTTTTGGAAAACTGCTAAGAACGAGTAAAACAGTTATTAACAGTGTTTTGGGACAGTCAAAGACAAAAGTTTACTCACTCACAGAGTAACGTTTTGGAGCGCCACCATGGAGGTGAACTAAGGTGGAGATGGAGCGGAGAAGACTCGCCGACCGACAGCAACGTCCGCCACGTTGTCCACGCGTGAGTTGTCACGTTGCGGGAGGCGAGACGCCTGACCGCTGCATCATCGCCGTCGCAGCCATCGAGTGACTGCCGTGAGCATGTGGCGTGGAGAGAAAATCTACAGCAGGGACTGTCGATAAGCGTCTTCATTAGATGTAAGTGAATTTCGCAAGTACTAGAGATGTGCGAATAGTAACGATTCGCTACTTTAGTATTCGTTAATGTGCTGGATCCGAAATAACGAGTACTGATTCTTGAAAATACTCGTTACTCTAGTACCTATTCACGAAGCTGTCTGGGGTCGTTATTGTACAGGCTATACCTCCAAGTGCACAGTGAGCCGCAGTGCCTGAGCAGGTTGCTTGCTCGCCTCCCACCAAGGCGAACCTGGTTCGATCCCCGGCCGGGTCACCGGATTTTCGCACGTGGGAATCGTGCCGGACGATGCCGCTGTTCGGGGGGTTTTCTCGGGATCTCCCGTTTCCTCCGCCCTTTCATTCTGGCGCCGCTACGTACCTCCACCCTCATCGGCACGTGTCCGTCAGCGTTGCAGCGCCAAGTCTGGTGCAGTAGCAGGCGGACGATGCACGCAGCAGAACGGAGCCATCGCGATCCGCCCCCCCCCCACAACCTTCTAG